>BMAO01035224.1:0-204801 GCA_019973975.1 Trichonephila clavata
ACATTCTACAGAAGCCTAAATCTACTGTGAGTGATGTAATTGTGAAGTGGAAACGTCGAGCAGTGAAACGGCAGAAAACGAACCGGTAGGCCGAAAATACTTGGTGAACGCAGCCGCAGAACTCTGAAAAGGGTAGTGAAACAAAATCGCAAGTCCTCGTTGGTGGAAATTTCTCAGGAGTTCCAAAGTTCATCAGAAATTACTGTTAGCACCAGGACAGTCCGTCGAGAGTTAAAAAACTTGGATTCCATAGTCGTGCAGCCACTCACAAGCCAAACATCACTCCACAGAAGACGAAGCATCGATTGCAATGGTGTAGAGCTCACCGTCATTGGACTGTGAACATGTGGAAAGCTGTTCTTTGGAGTAATGAATCTCGCTTTACAGTCTGGCTGTAGAATGGACGCGTCTGGGTTTGGTGGATGCCAGGCGAACGTTTATTTAGTGACTGCATTGTGCCGACTGTTAAGTTTGGTGGGGGAAGCATAATGGTGTGGGGATGTTTCTCGTGGTTTGGCCTGGGTCCGTTAGCTCCTTGGATTAGAAACATGAACTCTGAGATGTGTGTGGACATTCTGGACAATGCTGCACTCCCAACTCTATGGCAATATTTCGGGGAAGGCCCATTTCTCTTCCAGCAGGATAATGGCCCCTTCAACACTTGGGGCTTGCACAAACGTGGTTTTACGAAATGGGTGTTCAAAAACTAGAATGGCCTTCTCAGAGCCCCGATCTAAATCCCATAGAACACCTTTGGGATGAATTAGAGAGCAGATTACGTAGCCAGCCAAATCGACCATCCTCACTGCAAGCACTCACTTCAGCTGTGATGGACGCCTGGAAGGCAATTCCTATGGTCACCTATCAAAAATTGGTGGAAAGTCTTCCCAAACATGTGCAGACTATCCATGCAAAAGGGGGACCAACATCATATTAATATGTGCCTCAGGACGCTCTAAACCCATACCACTAGGTATCCGGATACTTTTGGCCAGGTAGTGTATAGGGAGAGAGTGAGCTAACAGTAGGAATTGAAAAAAAATAAGGGCTTATGTTTAAGGTATCTCTTGCTGTAACGTACAATTAAATATTTTTTAAACTTAATTGAACTAAAAAATATCACTTTTTATTTAAGATACCCCCTCCCTTCCAAAACCCAACTGTTTCAATAAATAGACTTACTCAAGGGGATATAGAGAAAAATATCAAAATAATATTTAAATACAAAAAAAAAACATTTTCATTTTGATCGAAAAAATTGCGTTGGAATCCGAAGTAATTGGCAGCAATGGACGAAGAAAAAAATATTTATCTGGCAAAACAAAAGCAAAGATATATGGATAGGGATAAACGTGAACGAGATTACTGGTGAATTCATAGAATTCGATGAACAAAAATGCATGCTATTGATTCAAATGTTTAAAAAATACCTTCTTAGAGGCTGCTGCAGCTTTCCTTTTCAACGCATTGAATAGAAAAAAAAATTATATATATATATATATATATACATGTGGATAGGCGTTATTCACCCACTTTCCTTGGTATTTCATGATATTCTATGACTATGTATTGTTTTTTAATGTTATTGTTATGTCTAAAATCCTAGCATTAAGTTTTCGATTGTATTCAAAAATATTCTGACAACCCATGCCTCTTGCTTTAAAATGGATTGGACTTGAATTTCTAAAATGGAAGTATATTTATCATTAAAGCCCTTGTTGCTCCCTCCCTTGCAGTCTATTTCTTCAAACACCTTTTTTAGTGGATCTCTATCTAAAGAAATATTGAACAAGAAGAAACAAAAGTCAATTATTTCTGCTATTGTCTCCCCCCCCCCAAAAAACATGATCAATTTATATGAAACAAAATAACAAACACAATTTTTACACGCAGTTACAGGCTATTTAACCACCATAATTTTTATATATAACTAGCTGGTATACCCGTGCGGTGAATTGAAAAATTAAACAATACAGATTGAAGGATAAGGAAGTTTTTAATGAATTAATTTTACGTGAATTGCAAATTAAACAAAGAAAAAAGCTTTTTGCATATCTCAGTTGAACAAAAAAAAAACCATATTTGTTAAATTTTAAGTCTGAAGGTCTAATAGCTGATAAAAAGGATTTTTTTATTTATAAAACCCCAGTAACTCCCTTGTGGGTCGATTTTTAAAAAAACCCTTCTATATATATATATATATATATATATATATATATATAAGCTGATCTCTGCTCAGCAAGTTTCGCATTGTTACAAATTTTGTGTAACGCAGGCTTAAAATAATGTAAATAATTTATATTTGGGTGTGTAATAATTTAATAGTACTTTTTATTATATTTATTTTATGTTAAAATTATAATATTCGCAAGCAACGCCGTTCCTTACAATATAATGGCGATTCAATGGAAACATAACGAAATGTAGGTGATAGAGCCGCCAAGTTAGCATCATTTTTGGCAATCACTTTGGCAACTTGGCGATAGATTGAACGGTGCAGAAGTTGATATGCTGTAGTGCCACCTGGTGCGGAGCTGCAACAAAGAGGAAAGTACAAAAACCTTCTCCACAAAAAATACATATCATATCAATTTTAATAGTGATGGAATGAAGCTATTTGATATATACAAACATTCATTTTTATATATAGAGATGTAGCGTAATTTTAAGGGATTTTTTCTACTTATTCAGTAAAATGTATTCATGTTGAAAAAAAAAAACGTTTTCTTTTTCAATGAGTTATAAATTCGCAGCAAAACCTTTATCTTCATTATGTCGTCAAAATGCTTTTGAGAACAAATTCAATATTTTTATACTACCATATAAAAAAGAAACTAAGTATTCTTATTTGAGGAACCATATGTTAAATCGTACAGTAAAATACGCCTTTTTCAACCAAATTAAAATATTAGCTTTTATTTATAAAACAAAAATAACGAATTAATTCAATAAATAGGCTTCCTCTTAGAGGATATTGTAAAAAAGAGATTAAAATAATATTTATACACTTCTAAATCGACGACTTATGTAAACAAAGTTTCAAAAATGTTTTAATCTAATTTTAAGCGTAAAAGAATTATTTGCGGTATAAATTTTCCTCTGTAAAATAAATAGGACTGGATTACATTATATTGGTCATTTGTTATGGAATAAAACAAAGCAAATGAATAAATACATTAACCGATCTGCTCGACCGAGCACTATGATTTGTTGTCTTACCTCTTCTGTCTTTTTTGAAAGATACGCTTTAATTTGCTAAAGAATACACAGGAAATTCCTTTTATCAAATAAAAATAAATTCTAGGAAGATTGAAAAGAAGGAAAATATTAACTGCTTTGTTTTGTTTACAGTCGTGTTTCAAAATATCGTTTGGCAATATTTTTTACTCTATCACCTCTTTTTTAAACCTGTTGCCAGGTGTGATTTCCTTACTTGAAGTATTTCCCAAAGTTACAAAAAATAATCCAAAATTTTTAATGAATGTCGATTATTATATAACAAATTACTGTATTCTGCTTATGTAGTTAATTTATTTTACGATTTATCGATGAATATTTTAATAAAATAAACGATTTTTTAAAAATAATTCTGTCTTACTATATAGGGAAATGAAATTTTAAGATACACAGCTGCGGGAAAAAATAAAACAAATGTGACTTTTAAAACTAATACAATTATTTATTTTTTAACCAGAGATTATTATAATTATTTTTAAATGTTGCTGTTGTTGTCTCGTCACAACACGTCTCGCGACATTGTAGTATTAGAAAGAACAGAAGTAGAAATTAAAAATAGTTATCTGTTTATTGAAAAAAAATATTTGTAATAACTCTTACACCTAGCCAAAATTCTCTAATTTTTCTAAAAAAAAAAAACTCCGAAAGAATTTTGCAATTTTTGATAATTTTTAAAAATATCTAATGGTAAAAATAGATGGCAATTAATAAGAAGCTAAGAATATTTTGTTTTAAATACCAAAATTAAAGCAAAATTTTATTCTGAAATTTAACAAAAAATTTAATAACTAAACATTAAAACTTTTCTTACCTTTTGTTCTCTCTCGTTCATTTTATTGCTTTCTAATACTGGATTGGCCCGTTAGATCTCCAGGTCGCATCCTTATAAAGCATGTCTGAGACGTTCTGGGGAGGGCAATTGCAACTAGCAAACCTGTCTCGAGTTTGTTCGGATTCTTCTTATTAACAGTCCTCTTGGAGAAAAATGGGTCTTTAAAATAAAATCTATTAAAAGCCTTCCTTCAAAGAAGAAGATGTGAGTATGTAAATTAAGGTTTGTACATAAAGATTGAATTTCGAGTTAAAGAGAGGGAAGTTAGACTGCTACGGCTAGCAGTGATTGATTAACCGTGAAATGAGGCGTGGATACTTCGTAACTGATTATTGTAATATTAAAAATGACGATTTGTCAATTAGGAATCAAATTAGATTAGGTCGCTAAGAATTAGAAGATATTGCCTAGACGTAAGTGATCTGATAATTTAGTCTTCTCATATCTCGTCTGCCTTGCTATTGTTTTCCATATTTGGTATTTGGGTGCATCTCTTAACTTTGGTTAATAGAATTTGTGTTGTTGTTCATAACTGAGAATAAATTGAAGTTATTTTTGAATATGGCTGATCTTCCTTCCGTCCCTCCCACACAGAGGGATGACTTAGCTCATCCTTACAAACCCCTTCCGAGAATCATCCAAGGCCTGAAAACAAAGTTGCTGAACGAGTGGGATTAATTGCCACAGGAAATCATAAATTCCCTTATTTCAGGTATAAAATCACTGTGTGAGGCCTATTTATCTGAAAGATAGGACCATACTCCATATTAACCAATTTCTTTTGTTCTATTCCGCAACTGCTGTTTCATACCTTTCGACTTCGATGCATGTTACGCACGATCTTGCGTGTGTATTTTAACTGTTGAATAATTATTTTTTTGTATTATATCATCTTTATATATGTGGCTATGATATCCATATAAGCCACTAACTGCCTCCGAACTGAAATGATCATTTTAGTCTAGGGGTAAGTCATGTGCTTACGTAACGGAAGGTACCGAGAAAGAATCTCCTTCGTTGGTCACCCTGGGAACTTCGAACAAACGCAACCTTCGCGCTGCAGCCATCTACCACCATAAATGCAACCAAGCCGTCAGACACATAACGCAATCAACAAGCCGTCTCACACATGACGCAATCAACAAAGCCGTCTCACACATGATGCAATCAACAAAGCCGTCTCACACATGATGCAATCAACAAAGCAGTCTCACACATGACGCAATCAACAAAGCAGTCTCACACATGACGCAATCAACAAAGCAGTCTCACACAAAATACGCAACCAGCAAAAGCCGTCACAGCCTGATGACGCAACAACTCACACGCTCTCCATAACAACGATATCGTTCGTTTGCATACCGATTCATTGGTAGGGGAGTGTATGGTGGTGGTATCTATATAAGCCACTAACTGCTTGTGGACTGAAGTGATCATTTTAGTCTAGGGGTAAGTCATGTGCTTACGGAACGGAAGGTATCGAGAACGAATCTCCTTCATATACATATCAATTTTTATTCAAATATGTCGAGTAGTTCTTGAGATAATGGACAAAATTTAAAAATTCTCTTAATTTTGAATAACAGTGTAAAATTCATTATTTGAAAAAGTAACTGTGACCGCGGTAGCCTAGGAGTCATGGTCACTCGCTTGTTGCCACCTTGGCATGAGTTCGAACCCCAGTGCCACTGAAGACTCGCCATGTAGAGGGGTTGATACACTCTAAATCTGTTAACCCTCTTAATTCTCCCGTTAAAGTGGTGGGGTAGATTAGAGAGAGAAGTTGAAGCGTCCAAGTGTCAGCTTCATCACTTGGCGGAGGTTCAAGTTTACGAGGTCCTTCACCAATAGCTCTCGTGTTGCTTCAAGTGCGACGTTAATAAACGCTTACTTTCTAGTCATTGTATCGCTCATCCGGTATAGTGGTCAGCGTCACTGACTGATGTGCCGTAGGGCCTGGGTTCGAATCCCGGAGAAGGCATGGTTGTTTGTAAATGTATAGTGCCTTTGCGGCATGGGGGTACTCTAATCAGCTGTTAAGCCGCAAGTCCTCTCGTGAGGTTGGTGGAAGGGGAAGAGAGGTAGGAGGCTCCTGACCAGTGTCAGATTAATGACATAGAGGTCCCTAGACAGTCAAATTCTCGCCTGTTTTTTGGAGCACTAACAGAAAACATAACACACTCTTGTGAGCCCCTAAAAAGCGTGGGGCCCATAGGCAATTGCCTTCTCTGCCTATTGAGTAATCCGACAGTAATCCGACCCCTTCCCCAGGGTGTTCTCCCTCAAAATTGGGGGAAACCGAGCTAAAATCGTACTGTCACCTTGTAATGTTTTCACCTGAACGACAAAAGGTGTGAGAGGATTGGAAGGAACACTAGCCATAATTAAAAAAAAACAACCTAGTTTATTCACAATATTAATCACAACTCAGATTCAATCGATCCAGTCTAAGGGATTCACCCAATTAATAACTATGCAGACAATGAACGAGGTACGCGAAGTACGAGAAAGCTTTAATACTAAACACATTTACCCAAGGCGATAACGCTTAACTTCTTAGGTATTTAATCTGGATTCGATCTCCAGTGATAATTCTTCGCTTAAGTAATTCAGTTATCAAATATTAAATATCCGCAATTCACATTCAAGCTGATTAATCTCTGCTCCGATAGAAATCTTAATATTGATCTCTCTCTCTAACCTGAAAACATAAACTTTATATAGTAGTCTTAATTAACATAATTGGCCGTTGGTAGCCTAGTGGTTAGAGCATCGGACTCCAGACTGGAGGGTATGGGTTCGACGCCCAATGCCACCAAATACCCTCCGAGTACACTCGGAGTACGTGCTCGTTAAATCAGTGGATCCGAAAGTTTTGCGGGCGGTCTTAGTAGAAACCACGAGAGCAGGGGGCTAGAGAATATTTCCCTCCCTTCCAGTTCCATGCCTAAATTGTGGAGGTGGAGATAGGTGGTGTCGCCATCTATCGTTAAAGTAGTTCAACCTGTCTCACTGGCTCTGGCATCTTTCATTCATTCCCTTCTGGAAGGACACGACAACAACAACAAAAATTAACATCATTGCGTCTTCTTCGAAGAGGAGTTTTAAAATAAAATAATTTTCAAAGACCAGAAATTCCCCAAAGCGATTATTAGTAGAAGGAGCGCTATTAGAACCGTCACAATCTGTATGGTGCTCAAGACTATGTGGCCAACGACAGGCGTACATCTAGCACTTTGTCATGAGGAATTTCGTGGGCCTGTATCTGACTCGGTCGAGATCAGGTGACATAACAAACAACAACTAGTCAATGTAAAAATAAACTTTTAAATTCATTAAATTTTTTGTACCTCTCCCCGAAATTTGTAGGCTTTCTCAAACAATTGGGAAATTTGTTTTGCGCCTGCTGCAGGAGATAATTAGAAGTCGATTATGGAACTAAATATTTTATGTTCTGTATCATTTTGTTCTGTATAATATCATAAACAAGGGCCAAGGAACTTTAGTCTATTTGATTTCTATTTCCAATTCCAAACAATGAAATAAACACTTTATCTTTTACGATGTTTGTTTTGAAGTATCTTATAAGATACAAGTCCCGGGTCACATACATAAAAATAGTCTGGAGTCCTTAAAAACAAATAATTGCCACAATGATTTGGTTGATTAGACAAATATATGTTTTCCCTAATGGTTGTACTGAGTACTAGGCTTATTAATTCCGGTTTCCTGGTTATTAAGTTTATTTCCTTTTGAAGAGCATTGTTATACAAGTTATTTCCTTTATTTAGATTACTTTGTAAATATTGTCCTCAGACAATTCGGGAAGAGTAGTATTTTTTCAATCCTTTTATTTCCTTTTTCTTACTCTTACTTTTCTTTACGTAGTAAATATTGGTTCAAACGTAAAGTAGAAGGGGGAAAAGAGTTAGTGCGCTTTACTTCGGTTTCTTATAGCATGTTCATTTAATATGCAGAATTGGATTGGGGCGTGTGTCTATAAACTGTGAGCTTCCTTTAAACTTGGTACAGGTTGTATTCTTAGAAATTATTGGTTAAGGTGTCTAATTTACCTATAAATGTGATACATTTTAGTAAAATTTACAACTATTTTAATTGAAGTTTATAAAAATGTAGGTTTTTTTATATAGTTCCTACAGAGAGAGAGGAGACATTTTTTTTTCTTAATGTATTGATTTAGAGTTGAGTTATAATAAGTTAAAAATAGATTATGTCAATTTTTACTTAATAATAAGATTAGGTTCAGTAAACTTTGTTGAAAATCATTATAAAAAAAGTTTCATGTTAAATTTTTTACGTAAGGATTTTTTTTTTATTTTTATGCTCTTAAAAAACATGATTCGTTGAAAATGTCTAAATGTTTTAATTTAATATGATTATTTTTTAACATAGTAATTATTATGTAAATAAAAATTAAGCTGTGTGCACTAAAATTTTTATTTTAGAGTATTTAATTAATAAAAAATCATTTATCAAGCATTTAAAAACATTTATCAACAATTTTTATTTTATTTATTTTAAAAACATTTATCAAAATCTGTGGAAATGATACTATCAACGTCGTGGATTTGTATTGTGTTGTTGTTGTTGCTAATGCCACCTGTCTGACGTAGTCAGATCAAGACCCACGAAATTCATCATGACATCGGGCTAAATTGTACTCCTGTCGTTAGTCGTAGCTTTGAGCACCATTCAGGTGACAGTACGATTTGGCTCGGTTCGACCCCCAATTTTGAGGGAGAACACCCTGGGAGTGGTCAGGGGCTTCCCACCTCTCTTCCCCTTCCACCAAGCTCACGATAGGACTTGCGGCTCGACGGCTATTTAGAGTACCCCCCATGCCGCGAAGGGGTACTATACATTTACAAACATCCATGCCTTCTCCGGGATTTGAACCCAGGCCCTACGGCACAGCAGTCGGCGACGCTAACCACTATACTGGATGGGCGACGGATTTTTATTGTAACGGGTCTATCCGCGAACCTTCAATTAATAATCTTGGGATAAATTTATTTCTTTTTAACTGTAAGATCTATTGAAAACTTTCTCCCGAAGAAGAAGGCCTGAATTATTCTAATGAGTTGCTATATTTAGGTACGCGAAGTTAGTCGAGAGTTAGTTGACGAGTTGTCTCTAGATAGTCAATTATGGCTAATTGGTGAATAAATTATAAGATTGAGTTTAATGAGTACGACGGAGGTGGTACAACAGATACGAGAATTACGGTTAACTATACCGTAGAGTTCCAAGAGTAAGTGAAGTAGATTATACTCATATATTAAGTATCCTTTAACCGTGTGATTGCTCTTCTAATTAATGGCGCTGTGCATTTCCTACCTTAAGTTGTTAGATTTAATGTTAGTGGAATAATAGATCTGAATTTGAAGTTGGTTATGGCTGATCTTTACTCGAACCCGCAAACACCAACAACCTCAAGTCGGTTGTTACCGAATGAATCTCAAACAAGTACACAAACATTAAAATGTATATATAAGAAGTCACTTTTCAATAATCCACTGTGTAGCTCATATGTGTTGTTAATCCTACAACAAATCTGACAATCATGCCTTTTTTTATGATCGTGATTGTAATGAAACATAAAAGGAGAAGAACACATTTTTTTCTGACGAAATATCAACCCTTTCATTATCAATTTGGCCCAAACAATGCACTCCTAAATAGTTTAATAGCGATCACACTTGTCAATATTTTCCATCCTCAGGGTCAACCAAACACCAGGCACAAGAAATCATTGACCTACCTCCTCCTAAAACCTTTCTTACCTGAAACACTCTTTGACTGAATAACTGGGAGCGGAGTTCTAACCTTGGCAAAGACTCCCACTCGGGCTCCTGCGGTTCGTTTTTGTTCTTGCGCCCGAATAAAGTACAGAAAGAAAAAACTGCTTTCGAAAGACAACATGGCGAGATATAGAGACGTCTGTGTCTTCTGAACGCCCATGCTTATCTTTCCGGCAAGGTCGCCGAGAAAATTGCTATTGTTCTTGGCGACTTGTTATGGATTGCAAAGAGATCGCCCGATGAACCTCATCGCTCGTTTGGGAAAATTAGTTGTTCACTTTTGATTGGCGGAAACGCTAAATTGGGAATAGGTTTATAATTTACGAGATATTCTTACAGTAGATTGCGATTGGTGCTTGTCTGAGATCCCGTCCATCATAAAAGTCGCCAAAAACTAATCAAAATACATCATTGAATTATATCAGTGGTTTTTAAACTATGGTCTGCGGACCTCCTATGGCTGGGAACCCAGCGCCTTTCTTGGGGGTCCGCGAAAGTCTTTAGTTTAATGGGGTGGCGTAACGGAGAATATTAGGCCCCTCTGCAAAGTAAGGTTTGGGCCCCAAGTCGAATCTCAGAAGGGATTGCAACTTGGTGTCAATTTGGCTTTCTGGCCCCCTTGGAACCCTTGCAATGCGGGGGTGTACGTTACGTCACTGGTTTAATGTTAAGATTTCACTTGTTTTCAGATTCTGAAATGCCTCGTGGAAAAATTGAAAGATTGTCATCCTAGACTAGATTGCTAGATTATGCTAGAGAAAAAAAACTCTTCTAGAACTTATATTTTCATCAAGAATATTATTTCAGTGTTTTTATTGTTTGCAACTACATGGTCATTTCTACAACGTACTTTTTTTTAAAAAAAATAGTAGAAACAAAAGGGGAAAAATTGAACCCTGAATTCATAGCCCTGTAGTACAATAACGATTGCATTAAAATCGCACAACCATGTGTTGTGAATCAGGGAGCCGTGTTCAAAATCTAGGGGGTTCGCGATGTCAAGTTGATACATAAAGGGGCGAGGGAGGGGCGATCAAAAGTTTACGAATCGCTGGATTATATTATTGGCGGAATATCACATCGCTTAGCGAAAATGTTCGATGAGATTTTACCCACATGCACTACCACGAGTTGATAAAATGTGCAACCATTTGCACTTACCATTCTTGAGAATGGTGATAATCCTTTTTTTTTTCTGAAAAAATTTTCTATCCTCTCTCTTTCTATTACAGATTTTTCATCGTAAAGTACTACACAACTTTGATATATATATAGATTTTAACCTACTAAATTCGCCCTAAATCTTGTTTTACCAAGTCCCACTTTAAAATTGTAGAGTATAATTTTGAAGTTGTTGATAGAGTTTCACTTATTTAGCTTCGGAAATTAACAATAGAAACGATTCAACTACTGAAATCCAAAAGAGAATTACTATGGCTAATAGATGTCTTAATGGAATACGAAAATATAGAAATCGAATTTAATCAAAAGAAAAACAAAGATTGTATTGTATAAAAGTCTTTTAAGATCAGTATTAACTTAAGCATGTGAAACTTGGTCCATGTCTTGAGCAGATGAGAACATGATAAGCATCTACGAAAGGAAGATCTTAAGATTTATTTTTGGAGGAATTCAGAAAAATGGAACGTGGCGAAGAAGATCAAATTTTGAGCCCTATCAATCATATAATGAATCTGACATCGTTAACTTCATCAAAATACAACGAATTAAATGGGCAGGTCACGTTGTCAGAATGGACGAAGATCGCACCACTAAAAAATCTTCAATGCCCAATCAACTGGCACACGAAGAAAGGACGGCCAAATCTTAGATGGATTAAAGACTTGGAAAAAGATCTCCTAGTTTTGAGAACTAAGAATTGGAGAACACTAGCAGGAAGAAGGCTAGCCTGGAAAAGGCTTCTTGAGAAGGCCAAGGCCCACCCTGGGCTGTCGAGCCACTGAGGAAGGAAGGAAATAACCTGTTCATGTTTTATTATTAAACATAAATTTTTCTTCTAAAGTTCGTACTTGAAAGTATTACTTCTATGAATATAAAGTCTCGTGTAATCGGTATCCATCATGTGGTCACTGTAACATATTGGTTATGGTCACAAACTCGTGGCTGGCATGTTATGAGTTCGAACCCTAATGCCACTAAAGATCCGCCGTGTAGAGTTGCTGATACACGTTAATTCTGCCGAGGCTCAATGAACGTGAATATTGGCTCAGAATATTAAATTAATGTTCTTCTTGCTTACTGGTATTTAACCCCTTGAGGGCCATGTAACCGCGAGTGGATACATGCTATATATAGGGCAAAATCCTATTGAAACACATGCGGATACATGGCTTATTCAGGTGTACAACCAGGGTGTGTGTAACGGCACAAGAAACATTATAAGGTAGATTATTTTTTTATTGGGATGGTGTAAAATTAAAAAAGTTAAGTTACAAAATGTCTTAGTTACAAAAATTTTAAGAAAATAGGAAAATTAAAATTAGAATTACAAATCTTTGTGAAATTGCTCGAAATGTTCCTTGGAACAAGAAGCTTTGCTTTACATAAGTTGTATGGTCATTTTTGTTCCATTTCTTCATCTTCTTCATCACAAATAGATTAATCCGCATCTCAGAGTCACTCTCGTATTCATCGGTTTCCGGTAAATACTCTCATTCAGTATCACTTTCGTTAAAATCCGATGATGGTATATTGTGTTTGTGTGTGTGGCAAAAGGAAAAATAAAAATACAAACTTTAGAAAACAAAACGAAACACGAACGAACGTTCTCTTTAGTCAGCGTCAAAAAATTAAATGTGCCTTATAACGTCAAGGTCAGTATCCCCAGAAACCTGAGATTTCTAGGGATATTAGAAAACGCAGTCTGGTACGCAAGGGGTTAAGGTAAATTTTGTTTTAAAATGTTTTCTTATTTTTAAATTCGAACAAATCGTTTCACTTATGACTATTATTGTTTCGTTAATAGCAATAACATGTGCTATGAAGAAAAAAAATCATATTTCTGAATGCAACAGGGCGAGGCAGACATGTGTATATCCATTGTACGCCCATGCCTTTCTGTCAGGCAAGGCTGATCAAAAGACTGCTTCCGTTCTTGGTTATAACTTTGTGGATGGTAAAAGGGTTGCTTATTGAACCTTGTCGCTAGAATTGGAAAATCAGAGTGATTAGCGTTTTCTTTTTTGTTTGGTAAAAAGTGGCAATTACATGGGAGTAATGGTTTGTGAGTTGAGGAAGTGAAGTTTTAGGAAAAGAAAAAGAAACGCGATCATTCATAAAGATGTTTAAAACCTTTAAAACATTAAATTTTGAAGATTACTTATGTCAGACTTAGGTACTGATTTTGAGTAATGATTTTTTTCTAGTTTTTCAAGATCGAACAATTTGATGTTTGTTTATTTTACTGAATGTGCTGCATTTTCGTCGAATTCGCCTTTTTTCCCCCCTCTTCAGATGAAATTCCTTCACGAAATTTTTTATTTTGGATTTGATATTTTTCTTATATATTTGGAACAACTCATTAAAAATATGTAAAAATTTCAAATTTCAATTCTGTAATGTTTTAAAATACCATAGTTTTAAAAAATATTACTATATTATTACATTGATGGTCTGTTTTTAAGAAAGTTTTTCAAAAACATAAAAACAAAATGCTGTTTTTCTATAAGTTAAGGCATCCGACTACTTGCGACAACTTTTTTTTATAAAAAAATGGAGATATGGAGATTTTTTTGCTGTTTTTAGATTTGTTTTGTACATTATAAGAAAAATATGCTAAAATTAAGAAGAGAAAAAGAAATTATTATCAATAAAATGGGAAAAGTGGGTAAAACTTTACGAAAAAATAACAAAAACGGGGCCCATTTTGTACCAAAAAAATTATGAACAAATTTTCAATGCTTCAATTCTGATGTGTTACTATGTTATTTATTTTTGAAATGGCTTTTAAGATAAGAGATATATTAATTTTTACAAAAACTAGAGCACTTTATCTTTGTTATTATATGAAATTGCTTAAAAAAACAGTGATTATATTCACACTAGCTGTTACCCGCCCGCTTCGCTGGGTATTTCATGATGTTTTATAAATTTTTACTGCTTATATATATGTATAAATTATTGATATCTAAGTTCTAGCATTAAGAATTCTATTGAATTGAAAACACTTATACCTGTAACTGTCACCTGTTGATAAAAAAAAGGGCAGAACTCATCTAATTTGTATTTTCTAAAAATCTCTAAAATTGAAGCATAGAATGATGCTTGCTCTTTCGTAACTCAAAAACCAAGTGGATTCCCGCAAAACCAATTTTCGGTGGATCTCTACTCCGTAAATTGAACATGCAAACCAAATTTCAAGTCTAAATCTAACAGAAAAAAGCAAAAGTTTTACTATCAATATCCCCGTAATCCCGTTGAGAGCCGTTTTCCAAAATTACCGCTCTCAGCGGATTTCAATTCAACAAAAGAAAAATGCAAACCAAATTTCATTATTATAGTCCTCGTAGCTCGAAAAAAGTAATTTTTTTGTCAATACGTCCCAGTAACCCCCTGCAACCCCCCAGAACTTGATTTGCTTAAAATTTATTCTTAGTGGATCCCTATTCAACAAAAGAAACATGCTTAACAAATTTCAAGTATATGGGTCTAACAATTAAAAACAGGAATTTTTTTCTGTAACTCCTCTTGACCCCTCGCAAACATCTTTGGGGGTCAATTTTCATTTTACACTTTGTTAGAGGAACTCTATTTCATGAAAGGAACATGCCTACCAATTTTCAAGCAGGATGATCAAGTAGTTTAAAAATGGAAATATTTATCGATTACGCCTCTTAATCTCCCGAAATTAAACTTAGTAGTTGATATTCGCGAAACCCATTTTGTAGCGGTTCTCTACTTTACGAAAGGAATCCGCTTATCAAATTTCAAGACTGTACGTCTAACAGTTTAAAAATGGGGATAATTGTCTATAACGCCACTTGAGCCCCCGCAACGCCACTTCTGGGTCTGTTTTCACAAAACCCATTTTGTAGGGGAATTGCACTCTATGAAAGGAATCTGCTTAGCAAAATTTGAAGACTGTGCGTCCAATTAATTAAAAATGCAAAAAAATTGTCAATAACGCCCCTTGAACCCCCGCAACACCACCAAGGGGTCGATTTTCACAAAACACATTTTGCAGTGTATTTCTATCCTATGAGAGGAATCTGCTAACCAAATTTCAAGACTGTGAGTCTAATAGTTTAAAAAAAGAAATATTTATATCTGCCCTTAACCCCCCGCAACACCCCTTGGGGGTCAATTTTCTCCAAACCCGTTTTGTAGCGGATATTTACTCCATGAAAGAAACATTCCTACCAATTTTCAAGCAGGTAGGTCAAATAGTTTAAAAACGAAAATATTTATCTCTTACGCCACTTATTCCCCTGCAACGCCACTTAGAGGTCTGTTTTCACAAAACCTTCTTATAGCTGATCTCTACTCTATGAAATAAATCTCTTTATCAAATATAAAGACTGTGCGTCTAATAGTTTAAAAATGGAAATAATTATCTATAACGCCCCTTAAGACCCCTCAACGCCACTTGGGGGCAATTTTCACGAAACCCATTTTTAGCGTATCTCTACCCTATGAGAGGAATCTGCTTACTAAGTTTCAAGACTGTACGTCTAATAACTTAAAAATAGGAATTTCTAACGCCCTTTAAACCCCCCGCCCCCGCAACACCCCTTGGGGGTCAATTTTCCCAAAACCCATTTTGTAGAGGATATTTACTCCAGGAAAGAAACTTACCTACCAATTTTCAAGCAGGTAGGTGAAGTAGTTTAAAAACGGATATATTTATCTATTACGCCCCTTAATCCCCCGCAACGCCACTTAGAAGTCTGTTTTCACAAAAACAGTTTTGTAACTGATCATTATTCTACGAAAGGAATCTATATATCAAATTTAAAGACAGTGCGTCAAATAGTTTAAAAATGGAAATAATTATCTATAACGCCCCCTAAGCCCCTGCAACGCCACTTGGGGGTCGATTTTCAGCAAACTCATTTTGTAGCGGATCTCTACTCTCTGAAAGGAATCCGCTTACCCAATTTCAATATTGTACATCAAGTAGTTTAAACATGGAAACAATTAATATTAAAGCCCTTAACCCCCCGTAACGCCCCTTGCGTTTTGAATTTCGGAAAATCCTTTCTTAGCTGATGTCTACTCTATCAAAGGAACATGTCTACCAAATTTCAAGTCTGTAGGTTGAATAGTTCCAGAGATTTCGTGATTAGTCAGTCAGTCAGTCAGTCAGTCAGTGAGTCGCTTTTCTTCTTTATATATATAGATAAGGGACTGTACATTTTGTAATAAAACAGTGATTGATACATCTGAAGGTTAAAACACTTCTACTATTATACAGAACACACACAAAAAATTTCAGTTAGTTATTTTCAAAACTTTTTTTAACAATCGCTGTCCCCGTTTGAGCATTTTCAAAACACACATTTCGAGTAAAACGCGTTTTAAAGTACATCTTGCTTAAGGTAATGGCGTCTGCTTTTACTAAAACACTTGTAGTCTTTGTTCTAGTCAACGGAAAATAATACACTTAGTATTTTTATAATGCTAATAAAATGGTCTATAAAATAAAACCTTAAAAACAATTCGTCAATTTTTGGCAAAATTCACTATTTTAGGGTAGTCGGATACTTGTTGCCACGACAAGTTAGGATCTTTTCAGAAGATATTTTTTTTATAAAAAAAAAGAAGTAAAAGAGTTTTTGTGACAGTAATTTTTATATCTATGTTTAGGATTGAACTCTTTTTAGGGTTTTAAATATATTTCAGAGCGTTTATGATATTCTCCTCTCATGATTCGTCCTGTTCGTCGATGGTATGAAAGTTAACGTCCCGGTAGTTCTCTGCCCCCTCGGTGTAACAGGTATAAACTGCTATTACTCCTTTCCGTAGTGGACATCTTAGAACAGGGGTGTCAAACTCAAAAGCTAACTTGGGCCAAGCAAACAAGGTTTAAGTTTAGACGCAAAAAAAATGAATATTCATAGAGAAATAGATTTATTTCGAATAATACATTATAATAAACATACACAAAAGAACAAAAAAAAATTTAATGTTTATACCCCGACACTTAATATCTCTTTACTGCTGCTATCTTTCCAATATTAGGAGAATTAAAAAAAAGTTTTATTATGTATTATTGTATGGGGATACATTGCCGGGTAGCCGAAAATTGTGGGCAGCGCTTTTGCAACTCTGCCTTTGAACTTTGACCTATGATAAAAGAGAAAAATTTTCCCCACCTATGCTAGGTGCTCAGCCTGCCAGGCCTCTCCAGAACATGTTCTTGATTGCCTGGATCTCGCATTGTAAGATCTACAAGGTGGTCCCGAATTCATGGTACAAACTTTAAGGGTAGGTACAGGACATTGTAACAATCATTTATTGTGTAGAAATGTATGGGCGCAAGCGACGCGGTGAGGCACAAACACAAAAAATAAGAGACGAGGAAAGACAGAATGTTTATTGGAAAAGTCGTTGACAAGTGTAATGTTTACACTAACTGTTCAGAACTGTTCAACACATGAGCTATGACGTCCAGCTGCGTCGCACATAGCTGTACCACCAACTGGCAATCGGAAAGGAATAGTCTTCCGTATTCAAAGTTTGTACTCGCTGAAAATGGAAGAGGTGTAAGCGATTTTTGTTTAACACTCTATAAGCAATCTGATGACTCACACTTACGGGATGAGCAACAGCTCTTGTACTTGACTCTTGCCTATCAGCCACTGCGTTTAATATGCTTCCTTCCAGGCATGGACTGAGTACAGCTCTTCGTCAACTAGCATCATGTCTGATGACATGGAACGAACCTCTTTCACGAAGTTGATGATGTAATCACTGAAAAATTCTGTGATACGGCATTCGTCGATCAGGAAACTGCGCGTGATACATTCGTAGCGCAGCTCTGCCATTACCATTTGCACGGTCGTACATGTAATGCGTGTCTGCATTTTCAGCATACGTAAAGTCTGCCATCGTTAACATCAGCGCAATTGCGAATGGTGCTTTCCCCTACTGAGATACATCGTGTTGAACGGTGTCTAGACATCTACTGCCCTCTACCGGCTACGCAACCAACGGATATAACTTCATTTCTCTTTTCTTTTATTTCCCCTGTTTGTACCTCACCGCTTCGCTTGTGCCCATACATTCCTTTACAATAAATGATTGTTACAATGTCCTGTATTTACCCTTAAAGTTTGAACCATGGATTCGGGACCACCCTGTATAAGCTGTAAAGAACATACCAAGAGCTTCGAAAAAATTTTTCGTGTAACAATTATTCAAAAATTCTCCGAAATTTTCACGCACCATATATTGCTATATAAATTACTACTGTAGAACGTCGTTTATCCGAATCCATTGGGACCGGACACCGTTCGGATACGCGATTGTTCGGATAACCGAAAACCGAGTGCGATCCATGCAGTATATGAAACCGGACACTATACGAATTTTGAAAATCATCACATGCGAGAAACGTGCTTGAAGAAAATGTCGCAATTTTACCTTTATTGTGGAAAATAATCACTTATTTTTCGCTGCAAGGTTGAGTAGGACAGCGCTCTGAGTTTAGTTTGCACTACTCCTTAGCTGTCTCTCACGCAGAAACGCGTCAGCATTTGATAGACCCTTGCTACTTTCGTTCTTGTTGTTGTCCCTTCTTCATCCGTTTGAATTCGAAGCCATAGCAGTTCACAACTCAAGAAAAGAGCACGTATGTACCCCTCACTTGGAAACAAACTGACCTAATATTTCGGCGTAGATGTTTACCAAATCACACAACTGAAATTCCCCAAATATCCCTCACATTAAGTTTTTCCGTCACTTTTTGCCTCACACGAAATAATTGTTGAGCATTGATTGCACTGTTCGAAAACGTATTCATATAGAGTACATGAAGTTGACAAAAAATTTTTTGACGCTCTGGATAATAAACGTTCGGATAAACGATGTTCTACTGTATACAAATTACTCACGTCATATGTCGCCAAATTTGGCGATTGTTGCATTTAGCTTCGATTATTGTCGCCAAGTGCTTCGCCAAAGCCACTTCTATTCATTCACTCATTATTGAATCACCTCCGCGGTAGTCTAGTGGTCAGCCAGGTCGCGGTAGCTTAGTGGTCAAAGTCCAGGACTCATGATTGCCATGTCATGAGTTCGAGTCTAGTACCGCTGAAGATCCGTCGTGCAGAGGTCCCGCTGCACGTTGTATCTGTCGACGTTCCAAAGTCCTCTTGTTGGTGTGGTGTGGAGGTGGGATCAACAGCTCAGGTGTCGCCCTCGTCACTTGACCATAATTTAGAACTATGAGATTTGTCGCCAATAGCCCTCATGCAACTAAAAATTCGATGTAAATATAACTCTCTCTCACCCGCAAACCATCTTTCCAGCTGCAATAGCCTTTCGGCAGAGAAGCGATCATCGCTCGAAATTTTAGCTACAAATAAATTCGTTTTTTCAAATTTTTTTTTGATGTTTTTGGAAAAGAATCAACTACCAATTGGTACAAAATGTTTTAGAAAGTGTTAATCATAAAATGTACTAAAATTTTAATGTTTTATTAAATTATAAAAATTTTAGAGCCGATCAAATAAATATTATAAGAAGTATGACGTATTTATGAAGCAATTATTGAAGAAAAGCTATAACTCAAAAAATATTCATATAGTAAGAATTATTTTAGTACATTCCCTAGAAAATAATACAAATATCTGGTTCAAAAAGTTTAACAGGAACACATTTATACTATTTTGAGTTATCGTACTCGCCATTATAGATTTTGAAAACTTATAATGCGCCCACTTCCGGTTTTTCTAATTTTGTGTAATTTATTATAACGGCCTCTAGGTAACGTAGAAACAAAATAAAAACATGTTTTGTAAAGCCAAAACATTGCTGTATTCAATAAAAAAACAGAAACAAAAATGGTATTTTGATCGAAATTACGCGTCGTTTACCTAAAAAATAAAGAATTTGACCAATAAATTATTCAAAGATACAAATTATAGTTTAAAAAAACTGAAAAACACCCTTTTATAGTTAATCGAACAAAGTTGTAACTTAATTTTTTAGTCGCCAAATCTGGAAATGGCATCTGAAATAAGTCGCCAGAGCGGGATGAGATCTGAAAATGGAAAAATAGTTAATCCTGATCAGGACAATGGAACAGAATTATTAAATTATTGTATTGTCATCGGTCCTGGACAAGCGTGCAAAATTTCAAATTAATCTGATCTTTTAAAGGGGGTAAAAATTGAGAGAGGAGAAAATTATTTTTAAAGCAACAATTTTAATAACTTTTTTTAGTCACAGATTCAGCTCAAATTCACACACAGAACTTTTAGTCTATCTCTAAGCTATCTCTTAGAAATCTGATCAATCGAGTTTTTTTTTTTCTAAAGTCATCATTTAATCTAATGCAAATTTTATCGAAGAATATTTTTTTTTACAAAAGGAAAATGGAAATGTCATGCACCCAGTTAAGACTCCGGTAGACTGATTCCGATTCCTATCGCACCCAGTTAACTTTCACATGTGTCGTATGAAACATTTTATTCGCCAAGGTCATAGGACATTGTCTGTTAAAATTCTGCCGCGGATATTTCTCGGAATAATATGAACTGTCATACTAGGTAAAAACGTGATAAAAAACACATGGCGGGATTTTGTGGAAGATAAATGCTTTTGGTAAATATTAATGTATGCCACGAGTTGTGTTTTCGTCCGTAAAAAATTCATTTCTTCTAATCTGTTTTTTAAATGGAAAGATTACAATAAATGGAATTTTTGCACAAAAATTTATTTTTTAGAAACATTTTATGGTTTGGGTACGTGAAATAAGTTTTTTGCACTTATATTTATTATAATTTAAAGCTGATACCAGTCTTTTTGACGGGAATTGAAATATGAGAATAATTTTAAGGGGGTCCGGCAGGTCCATAGGAGTCCATGTTAAATTACGTAAGTTTATGTACCTTTTTCTCAGAAACTACTTAGTTCTCATAGATAAAATTTTTACAGCAGGTTATGCATACTATTAATAAAACTTTAACGAAGGGGCTTTTTTTGTTTAAAATTAAAATAATTATGAATTTTTCAAAAATTTCTAATCCTCTAAAATTTAGTTTAAAAAAGCCTTATCTAAAAATATTTGCTAGATATATCTCCCTCCATTAAAATGTGTAAACGTGTTAAAAGAATGCTCACTGAAAATTTGAGGATTATATAATGAGTAGTTTTTGAGAAAACGGTACAAAAAGGGAAGAAAAAAATTACATTTTGAAAAAACAGGCTTTAAAGTAAAAATTTGTAATTTTTGTACATTTACTTTTTTAAGTACTTTCCAGAAGCATATGAAGCATTTCCTTTTCCCTCTGCTCTTACAAAAGGCTCTTCTAATTTTCTTTTTTTTCTCATTATTTTTAACAATTTATCAATTTTTGGGGATTTCAAGATGGTTTCGTTCGGCTACACGAATCCGATGTGCATCTAATTTCTTGAAGAATGGCAAACAGTTATAACTTAGTTCAATATTACAATGTTTTAAGATCATTAATTTTGCTACATGACTCATATTGAACCGCGCAATAGCCATATTTACCCCAATTTTAGCGTTTTTAATTCCACAAATGTAGATTTTGGAATCACTGAACACATGGTGTTGTTAACTGACTCATTTGAACAAAAGACGTGTACCCATACACTTTTGGATATTCCCAATACACTCTAATTTTTCCACTGGAACATCACATGGATTTGCGCTCATCAGAAGCTTATGCAAGGGAAAACACAGGTGCTCTTAGCAGAGCTCATTTGATACGCCCCAAGGAGTAACTTCCTTTACAAAATAGATAAAAATGCTTCTAATTATCGTATTTCCATGTATCATGTGATATTTTAAACAGAAATATTTGAACTCTTAGAAAATATAAAAAAGGTGAAAGGCTTTTTTAGGTTATTGTTATACAAGTTCTAGCATTAGGCTTTGGATTGTACGGAAAGATATTCTGTAATCCTCTTCCTTTGATTTAAAAGTTACAAGACTTGAATTTCTAAGACGGAAATGTAATAATCTTTTACGTTCCTGTAAACCCTTCCAAACTTCATTTCCGCAAAAAACCCAATTCTTATCAGATCTGTACTCAACAAAAGAAACATGCTTCCTAAATTTCAAGTGTATAAGTCTAATTGTTCAAAAACTGGATTTTTATTTCTAGTCCTTTTCAAAATTATCAACTTCCATTCACACAAAAATTAACAAATTTGTAGAGTGTGGTGTACTGTGCCACTGAAATTTCGAAATTAATACATTAGAAATACGTACGGAGGGGAGAGAGATGCTTATTTAAATGCTATATCTAAAAATTAAAGTAAGAAAATAGATATAAACATTCTAGAATTCAAATATATATCCTTTCTTAACTAAAAATTAATTGTTTAATAATGTTCTTTACAAACAATTTTCTAAATTCTATTTACGAGATCAGAAATTAGGAAAGAAATTTTTATCTCGTGATTTTGCTATATCCCACGATATTTTTTTAAAAGCACAAATACGATAGTGATAGATTTACATTCCTCATGATAAAATCTATGTTTTTTTCTTCTTCTGTGTTGTCGCATTTTCATGAGATTGGAAACATCCTCTCATAACTGTCAGACTATCAGTCCTAACGGTATCGCACACTGACCTCTGGCCGATGACCGCCAAGTGTGAATGCCAAAATCGAACACTTCGAATTCCAAGTCAATAGAATCATTTTAAGTTCATCGCACTTGCATGCTGTTTGAAAGAATGAAATATTCATTCCACTCAAATATTTATTTCTATCACCTGTTAATACGAACATATCGATTTCCTGAAAATTTTGTTTTCAGCCAAGTGCTTTATTGTGACGTATTTATTTTTGATAGCAATCAGCACTTCTGAAAAAATCAGGTAGAAAAATAACAACTGTTGATTCAATTTTCGAATTTGAATTACAATTTTGGATTAGTCGATTTTTGTATTACTTCTACTAATTATGAATTAATTTTGTGTTCATTTTTATTGAGTGAAACGTATTTTATTTAACAGTGAAAAAAATTAATGTTCTAGAATACCAAACGATATTTGTTTTATATGCAAGCATTATTACAGTCTACAGAAAATAAAAAACTAAACTCGATTGGATCCATTTCTTTGTTTTTGAATGAATTTCTTTTAAAATTTCGTTTATCAGAACTTATTAAATTTCATGTTCTGTTATTTATATAATTTTTTTTATTTCAATGTGTTATACATATTTTTTAATTATTTATGTTATTTATATTTGATGTTCTGTTTTTCTGGTGTTTAAGATACCAAACGATCTTAGATTCCCTCTTCATTATCAGCATATAATTCTTTTAAATGATTTATTTTTATTACTTTAATTTAATAAAAACAATTTTATGTTTCTTATATTTTAATACTATTTCGTCGTTAGCACTCGAATTAATTTTGATTTTTATTAGTTGCTTTTTTTATAATACTACTCATTGAAAAGCTTTTATACTGCATTTTTATATAAAAATACATATAAAGTAAATCAAATTTAATTAATTTATTTTTATTTAAAAATATAAATTAAATTAAAAAATATTATAAAAATAAATTAAAGTAAAATTTTAAAAAAGATACAACTGGAACATCTCTCTTATTTTATTCTGGAACCCTCTAGTAATTATAGTAGATTTTCTTTTAATAATTAACTTATTAATTAAAACTCACACACACGTTTAAATACACAATAGCACAGATTCAATGTTCACACTAATTTAAAGTGCAAAAATTCAAATTCACTGTCACAATGTCGCAAAAGACAAATGAAACGCAGAGTCACTATCAGATTTTCAACTCCAATATTGCTTCCCTGTTTCACCCTTATCTAGCCTTGCAAGAATCTTAGGGGATTCTGGAAGTTTTCTCGTCAGTTAATCAGCCTATAATCTTTTAGACATTTCAATGTATATCTATTTTTGTCACCAAATTTAGCAATTAGGAAACATTTGGCGTTCAAGTTTTTCACAAAGTTACATTTGCTCAACTTTAATGAAAAGTATTTTGTCTTTACCCGCGAGCTATTTTTCCGGACATTTCACCAGAAAAGAGAACAAAATCTGAACTTTCATGAATACTATTAAGAAATGAGCGCATTAAAAATACCAAACTATATTTTCTTTATTAAATCAGGAAAGAACAGCTAAACTCCGCTTGAGTTTCTTTTTTTTATCGAGTTAAAATACACTGACTTCTCGCAATTACTATTTTAATATTAACACTCTTATTTATTCTATTATTTATTCCATTGGAACTGGTTTTTTTAATCTTATTTGTTTAACGTTTTATGCTGTATTATAAAAATATTTAACTAAAAAAAAAATGTAATTTAATTTACTAAGAGAGAGAGAGAAGGGAATTTAATTATATTTAAAATACACCTAACGATTTTTTTTCTTTATTCGATCAGAAAAAAGCGCGAACTCCACCGAGTTTCTTTTGTTATTCTGAATTCGCTTTGGCTTCTCTCGCAATTTATTATTCTTTTTTCCATCTGCTTCTTTTTCCACGGAACTTCTAACAAATGTTCGTTTTGTTGTATCGGTGAGCATTATCGTGTTCACACTAATTGTCGGATGGCTGGATGCACGCTTCAGAAAAATAGAAGCTCGAAAAGAATAATAAAAGTTCAATTCATTGTGAAGTGAATGAACTTTTGCGGTTCGCTTAATTTCCCACAACGGCTGTTTTGTTTCTGTATAAGCATGGATTCTTACAGGTTAACTGATTCAATAAAAGTTTTCTTTTTCCACTTGAAATGAAATAAAGGTATGTTACCGGGATTATTAGAAAATTCTATCCCGTGTGTATTTTTTCTGCCGAAAGAGAAGATGCGAAGAAAAATTAACGAATGCATCCATTTAATTTCAGGTAAGATTCCTTGTAATTCATTATTTCGCCGCATAACACGCATTATTTGAAAAATGTGAAAGAATATAATGCAGTTTAATGTTGTACCGAGAAATTTTAATCTTGACTTATCGTCGCATGATAATTTCATGGTGTTCTTTTTTTTAAAAAATTCTTAAGTGCAGAAATTATCACTTTCTCTCTCTGTGTCTGTATATATATATATGTACTAGCTGGTACACCCGTTCTTCGCACGGATGAATTGAAAAATTAAACAATACAGATTGAAGGATAAAGAAGTTTTAAATCAGTTAATTTTAAGTGAATTGCAAATCAAACAAAAAAAAAGCTTTTTGCATATTTCAGCTGAACAAAAAAACCATGTTTGTTACATTTTAAGTCTGAAGGTCTAATAGCTGATAAAAAGGATTTTTTAATATACAACTCCCCGTGTTGTGAGTTGATTTTTAAAAACACCTTCCTGAGAGAGAGAGAGAGAGAGAGAGAACTAATCTTTGCTCAGCAAAAATAACACATTGTTACAAATTATGTGTAAGGAACGCTTAAAATAATGTAAATAATTTATGTCTGGATGTGTAATACGTTAATATTACGCTTGTTGTATTTATTTTATGTTAAAATTATAATATTCACAAGCAACGCCGTTCCTTTTATTATAATAGCGATTCAATGGAAACATAGCGAAATGTTGGTGATAGAGCCAAGTTGGGATTATTTTTGGTCACCACGTTGGCAACATGGGAATTGATTGAACGGTGTAGAAGTTGCTTTGTGTAGCGTTACATAATGGGGAGCTGCAACAAAAAGGATAGCACAAAAACCTTCTCCACAAAAATACATATACATGCCAATTTTCATGGTGATCGGTCGATTTTCGTGAAATCCGTTTTTAGTGAATCTCTACTGAACAAAGGAAACATACTTTCCAAATTTCAAATCTGTAAGTGTAATAGTTCTAAAACGGGAATTTTAATCAAAATGCCTTTTAAACATTCGCAACCGACCCTTCGGAGTTGATTTCTGCAAAACCCGTTCTTGGTGGATCTCTAATCAAAAGAAACATTCCTACTAAATTTCAAGTTTGCAAAGTGACGGAGATATCGTGATGAGTGAGTTACTTTTCTCCTTTATATTTGTATTACTGCTAACTAAAGGAAATTATTGCCAACTTCCGCTGCAGGAGTTGAGCTGATGATTTACCATTGAATACGACGAATTGTGAATAATTTTTAGTATCGCAAAATGTTTGCGTAATCTTATCATTCTGCATTTTTTTTAAAAAAATTATTCCACATTAGGCTAAGTTCTTCTGTTATTTTCCCCCTCGAAATTTAAAATCTCATAAAATTATTTAAATCAAATCAAATATTCGTCCTTATTCACAAGACATTTAAGTAAAATTAAAAACTTCTGTATTAAATATCTTGTATTACACCTCTAATACAAATTAAATCTAGACTTCATAGTTTTTATTCTATGCTATAATTCATAATATATCTATTATCTATAAGAGTTTGATAACGTTAAAATCTCTCTACTCAAGTATCATTTCCGCATTTGCTAAAGAGCATCAATTTAAATATCTAAAATTCCGCAAAAGCAACCTCTTGAACTGGATATTTTTGTCATCACCATTTCAGCAATAAATATGATAAGAGCTGTGAAGATAAGTGTGAAAAATAGATATTTCAAAAACAGCTGTCAGGAATCACCCATTGGGTCGTGTGCAAGTACACGTGCTGAATACACAGAACATTTTTGAGCACGCGTTTCGGGGTGAAATATTGTGTCTTGGGAGAAAGCTACGAATGTACGAAATGCAGCTATGCAGGTGAGATAGATCCAAGGAAAAGTCTGAAATTAAGTGTTATAAATACTTAGCTTAAACTATTCATTCATGAAAATATTTCGTATTGTTAGTTTCTTCACTGACGTTAAAACAGTATACAGAAATGTTTTTTTCTTCTTTTGTCTGGTTTAAGTTTGAAAGGAAGTTTTATTGTTAAAAAACCAATTCGTAGAGCGACTAGCGTTTGAGAAATCGTCTAGAATAATATATTATTGTTGGATGATTATTTTATTACAAATTTCATTCTTGGCGATATTTTTGGCGAAAAAGTTACTGTGTGTTGAAAATAACTTCTTTTTCATTTGCATGGAATATATTCTTTGAAAATACGTAAAAAGATTTGTTATATTACATAACGTTTGTATGCAAGTAAAAGGTTTTGTTCCCGAAATAAAACTTTCTTGGAGCTTTGGAACATTATCACGATGAAAAGTTAAGTATTTTTAAATCATTTTTATACTTGACTCTTACATTAAAAGTAAATTTAAAAAATTGCTGCGTAGGAAGAATATTTTACTGAAGATTTTATTACATGAATCTCAAAATGTACGAAAGATTTGCCTCCATAGGTGAAACAAGGAGGAAAAAATCGCCAATATCGCCACGAATAAAATTTCAATATCTGTCGAAAGTTTGATGGGGGGAAATTAAACTAATTAAATTATGGGTTCTTAGTATTATAGTAGGTTATAAACAATGAAATATTCTGATTATTAGTTGATTGAATTCGGAACCATTATTTTGAAAAAGCAAAAAAGGAATAATTTTCTTGATTCACCTGAATTACAATACACATATAAAATCTTTTTAAGAATATTATTACAAAAAAAAATTATTTGAATGTAATTTTTTTTTTTTGGCAAAAAAGTGAATGACATGTTTTTAAAATATCCTTATTCTTTTATGAAAAATGCTTCCATGAAAATAATATTTTGCCTTTATACTGATAAGATTTTTGAATAGAGACCGTAATAGGGTTTTTGAAATATATTATTTAAAAGGGATTTATTCATATTTTAATATATAATAGAGAAATCCTAACAAAAAACACCGATTATTGTTTAAATTTTTCGTAACTCTAAAAAAATTAAAAGTAAAAAAACTTTTTTAAAAACAAGCTTTTATTTAAATGCGCTAAAAAGAATAAAATAAATGTTTCTTTAAAATTTTTTTACTATCAACTTATAACGTCATTACACATTTTATATGATACTAGCTGTTACCCGCCCGCTTCGCTGGGTATTTCATGATGTTTTATAAATTTTTACTGCTTATATATATGTATAAATTATTGATATCTAAGTCCTAGCATTAAGAATTCGATTGAATTGAAAAATATACTTATACCTGTAACTGTCACCTGTTGATAAAAAAAAGGGCAGAACTCATCTAATTTGTATTTTCTAAAAATCTCTAAAATTGAAGCATAGAATGATGTTTGCTCTTTCGTAACTCAAAAACCAAGTGGATTCCCGCAAAACCAATTTTCGGTGGATCTCTACTCCGTAAATCGAACATGCAAGCCAAATTTCAAGTCTAAATCTAACAGAAAAAAGCAAAAGTTTTACTATAAATATCCCCGTAATCCCGTTGAGAGCCGTTTTCCAAAATTACCGCTCTTAGCGGATTTCAATTCAACAAAAGAAAAATGCAAACCAAATTTCATTATTATAGTCCTTGTAGCTCGAAAAAAGTTATTTTTTTTTTGTTAATAAGTCCCAGTAACCCCCTGCAACCCCCAGAACTTGATTTGCTTAAAATTTATTCTTAGTGGATCCCTATTCAACAAAAGAAACATGCTTAACAAATTTCAAGTATATGGGTCTAACAATTAAAAACAGGAATTTTTTTCTGTAACTCCTCTTGACCACTCGCAAACATCTTTAGGGGTCAATTTTCATTTTACTCTTTGTTAGAGGAACTCTATTTCATGAAAGGAACATGCCTACCAATTTTCAAGCAGGATGATCAAGTAGTTTAAAAATGGAAATATTTATCGATTACGCCTCTTAATCTCCCGAAATTAAACTTGGTAGTTGATATTCGCGAAACCCATTTTGTAGCGGTTCTCTACTTTACGAAAGGAATCTGCTTATCAAATTTCAAGACTGTACGTCTAACAGTTTAAAAATGGGGATAATTGTCTATAACGCCAATTGAGCCTCCGCAACGCCACTTCTGGGTCTGTTTTTACAAAACCCATTTTGTAGGGGAATTGCACTCTATGAAAGGAATCTGCTTAGCAAAATTTGAAGACTGTGCGTCCAATTAATTAAAAATGCAAAAAAATTATCAATAACGCCCCTTGAACCCCCGCAACACCACCTAGGGGTTGATTTTCACAAAACACATTTTGCAGTGTATTTCTATCCTATGAGAGGAATCTGCTAACCAAATTTCAAGACTGTGAGTCTAATAGTTTAAAAAAAGAAATAATTATTTATATCTGCCTTAACCGCAACACCCTTGGAGGTCAATTTTCTCCAAACCCGTTTTGTAGCGGATATTTACTCCATGAAAGAAACATTCCTACCAATTTTCAAGCAGGTAGGTCAAATAGTTTAAAAACGAAAATATTTATCTCTTACGCCACTTATTCCCCTGCAACGCCACTTAGAGGTCTGTTTTCACAAAACCTTCTTATAGTTGATATCTACTCTATGAAAGAAATCTCTTTATCAAATATAAAGACTGTGCGTCTAATAGTTTAAAAATGGAAATAATTATCTATAACGCCCCTTAAGTCCCCTCAACGCCACTTGGGAGCAATTTTCACGAAACCCATTTTTAGCCTTTCTCTACCCTAGGAGAGGAATCTGCTTACTAAGTTTCAAGACTGTACGTCTAATAACTTAAAAATCGGAATTTATAACGCCCCTTAAACCCCCGCCCCCGCAACACCCCTTGGGGGTCAATTTTCCCAAAACCCATTTTGTAGCGGATATTTACTCCAGGAAAGAAACTTACCTACCAATTTTCAAGCAGGTAGGTGAAGTAGTTTAAAAACGGATATATTTATCTATTGCGCCCTTAATCCCCCGCAACGCCACTTAGAAGTCTGTTTTCACAAAACCCGTTTTGTAAACTAATCATTATTCTACGAAAGGAATCTATATATCAAATTTAAAGACAGTGCGTCAAATAGTTTAAAAATGGAAATAATTATCTATAACGCCCCCTAAGCCCTGCAACGCCACTTGGGGGTCGATTTTCAGCAAACTCATTTTGTAGCAGATCTCTACTCTCTGAAAGGAATCCGCTTACCCAATTTCAAGATTGTACATCAAGTAGTTTAAACATGGAAACAATTATTATTAAAGCCCTTAACCCCCGTAACGCCCCTTGCGTTTCGAATTTTGGAAAATCCTTTCTTAGCTGATGTCTACTCTATCAAAGGAACATGTCTACCAAATTTCAAGTCTGTAGGTTGAATAGTTCCAGAGATTTCGTGATTAGTCAGTCAGTCAGTCAGTGAGTCGCTTTTTTCCTTTATATATATAGATAAAGGCTTGTCGCAAGTTTAAAGTACTCTTATTTACATAGTTTGAAATTCTTAAGAAATTAAAATCAATCAGATCAAGTTATTTAATTTACTTGTTTATTTGCAGAGGTAAATCTTGCGACAAGCTTTTATATCATATAAATTGTGTAATGACGTTATAAGTTGATAGTAAAAAAATTTTAAAGAAAAATTTATTCTTTCTTTTTAGCGCATTTAAATAAAAGCTTGTTTTTAAAAAAGTTTTTTTACTTTTAATTTATTTTTTACTTTTTAGTTATCACTGGACAGGTTTCTCAGTCTGTTCATCTCATTCAACGCATCATTGTTGCTAGGTGTTAGCCGGTTATTTTCGAACAGTCGAGCTAAATGAATTGTCGCAAAAAGGGTGCTAGACGAAAAACACAATTTGTTTCTTAAATCCGCAATTTTTAAGCAATTTTTTCAATCTTCGTACAGATCTTGGGTAATATTGTCTTACACACGAAAAAAAAGTTTTATGACATTTTTTTTCATAAATGACATTTTCATAAATTCTTAGATTAAAGTTAGAATTTCTATAAAACTCCATCTCAGTTTAACTTGGCAGCGTTGAGAAAGGTATACAATGTACCAATCTACTTGAAAAATAGCTCTACTTTTTTTGTTTTGAATTTAAATCCAAGAAAATAGATAGAAATTTGTAAAAAAAAAATTGCATACGTTGTAGAAATTAGATTATTTTTACGTTGTAGAGATGTAATTATTTTTTAGACAAAGTTAATTAATACAGTCAATAGCGCAACGTTATGAAATTCCAGTTTGGCTGAAAACCGAATTTCGACGCCAACTTTTGTCATTGTTGTAACAATAACATTATTACAACAATGCAGATATATCCAAGTTGGCGCCCAAAACTAGTTTAACTTTTTTAATTAATATCTTTTTAATTAATTGCAATATCGGAATATAAATGGTCAAAACATGCATTGTCATCCAAACTAAACGTGTATACAAAATTTCAGCTCAATGGGATGAAGATATCAGCTTCAAAATTGAGCTGCAAGATTCCACCAGAACAAATTACATACATACATACATACATACATACATTGTAAGTTAAATAAAAGCTTTTAATAATGTAAATCTTTCAAATATCCTAGTTCAAGCTCCGTCGAGAAATCTTAGCTATATATAGGCAAAATATTATTATTTTTATTGTAGAATTTTCCATTAGAGGTGAATGTGTGTTTTGAAAATATATCATTTTTTCTTCATTTTTTACCCAAAAATTATATTTATAAATAATTTTATATATATATTCTAAAATATCATGAATTGATTGCATAATCTTATCGTTTTATGTTTCTTAAAATTATTCCATATGCCTACTTCAAGAATTTTTAGTTATTGTACCTCTCCATTCTCTCTTTTTTAAAAAATATTTTTAAAATATTTGATTAAATTTAAGGATTTTTTCGTTTTCCTCCATATGCGGAAGAAATTTCTTTGGAAGTATTAATATCTGTAGGCTGTTAGCTTTTTTAAAATTATAAATTCTTATATTTTTCACTTAAATAATAATGTATAGTAATAAGGTATAAATTATAAATATGATATAAAAGAGAAGGTATAATTTTCGAATGAAAATAAAGATTCAAATAAAAGAATTATTCAATTAAAAAAAAATTTTGGTATTCAGATGATTGATTTTTTTTAAATTTGATTTTTATGGTACAGCTAATATAACTAATCACTTTGATCTGAGAAAAATTTCTTATTGACAATTGAAAATGTATAATACTTTGTCAAATATTTTTAAAACGAAACTCAAACCGATGATACATTTTTTTTTGAATTTACGAGTTGATTAGATCGGTATTTAAAAAAATTAATTACAATTAAAATACAGTTTTTTTTTAACGAACAGAAACCCAAATAAAATGGTTTAAAATATCATTCACATAAAAACCAAGTCATTTTGTGAGAACACATTTCAAAATTCTAATCTAAATGTATTTCACTTCTTAATTAATAAATTCCATTGAAGTTCGAGTGCTTGAAAGAACATTGACTTTTGCACATGATAAGCTTATAAAAGAATAAAAAAATATGTGTGATAAAATTCTTATTTTTAGCAAGACAATTAAGTGTCTGAAATTTTTCTTCCGGTTTTCTTCCTAAAAAACCGCAGACGATAAGAAATAATGTTCGATTAAATATTTTAATCTGTATTATATTTTATCTGTGAAGAAATCGTTTGTGTGAAAGAGAATTTTGTTTTGACTTCGTCAACAATTTATTTCATTTTTCGAATTGGGATTTCTCTCTCTCTCTCTCTCCCTTCGCTTTTAAGTTCACTTGATGCCAAATTGCTCTTATTAGGTGATCATTGTTTGAGTTATGCTTATTGGTGTACATTTTTTATCAGTATGGTAAAAAGATCATTATACAAATCTGAATGCAAGTCAAAAACTTTTCAAAAATATTCTAGTATTAGAATTAATACCAAATATTTTAGAGAATAATACCAAATGTTGTATTAAAATTTTCAAAAATAAACATGTAATAGGATCAGTCAATGAAAAAAACAATTGCCATAATCTCTGCGTTTTTGGTCTAAAAGATTCTTCGCTTAATACTATTATAAGAAAAGTTAATTAAAATGAATATTAAAGTAATTATAATTCTAAAAAATGCTTTTATACCATATTCTCGTAAATTTTAGCATTTGTGTTTAATTTTCCTGGTGAATGGAATCTCACGAGAGAAGAAGAGAATGGAAATGAAGGGAATCTCTCTTTCGGAACGTCCCTCGTAGAGTATAATTTGTATATTTTGTTCTAATTTTAAAGATAAATATTAATTTTATTGGATAATATTGCTCTTATTCAAAATTGCTGAAATTCCAGAAAGAAAATTCTCGATTGTGCTCGACGCGATAGGGGTTAAATAGGGGACGCGATAGGGTCGACGCGCTGTTAAAAATACACACTAGGGTTGCATGAAAATATTTACTTCACCACAACACACACAAAACAGAATAAGTTCCAGGCTGGAGCCTTAGCCATGTTTGTGTGATTCCAATAACGTGTGTTCGTTAATAGCAAGATCATATATTGTTTACTATCCAAACACATAAAACATGCACCTTGTTTGCTGTGCGGTGTGTGTGTGTGTGGTTCCTGATCGTAAAAATTACGAAAACACTGCCACAAACAGACATGTTGAGCTTGCTTTGGAGCAGATGTTCATCTCGAAGTCAGGTGTCCCAATTACGTTCTGTTCCATATCAGGTTTTTATACACACACTCCAGACAGATCTTAAGATTTATCTCTCCCCCAGTATATATAGCATTAATTTTTAATCTATGTTTCGTCAAACTAAATTATAGTTTAAAAGAACTAAAAAACACCTTTTTATAGTTAATCGAAAAGTAAGTTGTAAATTAATCTTTTAGTCGCCAAATCTGGAATTAGTGACTAAATCTGGAAATGGGTTCTGAAATAAATCGCCAAATGTGGGATGGGATCTGAAAACGGGAAATCCTTAATCTTGATGATCCTGACAGGACAATGGAACAAAATTATTAAATTATTGTATTCGCATCGGTCCTGGATAAGTGAGCAAAATTTCGAATTAATCTGACATTTAAAAGAGGGTAAAAATGGAGTTCAAAGATTCCGTTACATACAAGTGAAACTTATAAAAGGGTGTTAAAATTTTTAGAAATCGTATATAGGATTATTTTTAAAACAAAAAGGAACAAACATTATAAAGTATAAATATAGGGCAGCGGTGGGCATTAAGTCGATCGTGGTTGCGGTGGTCCACCTAGACATTTTGGAGTGACCACCTGAAGATTAGCAGATAGTAAATATATGCCGAAATATTCAAAATTGTCTGACAGTATGCATTCTAAGTCTTCTACTGATTATAAAATTGATTTCCACAATACTCATCTTTAGTAAACCTCTACTTAATGAAAGAAACGTGCTTGCCAAATATCAAGTCTATAGGTCTAATAGTTTCGAAGATATCGTGTTGAGTGAGTTGCTTTTTTCTCATATATATGTATAGATAGATAGATTTAAAAAATTATGGTTACACAGGGAGAGAGAACTTATTCTTACAGAGGGGAAGGGGGAGCCTCTCATTATTTACAAGACGAGGCCACCGTGTTTTAAAGAACAAAAGTTGGTTTTTTTTACGTCTTTTTAGTGCAGATAATTCTCGTGAACTTTACGAATTCCATTTCCATTCTAAAAGATTCATTATTAAATCCGTTTTTTTCTCACGAACCTGTAAAAAATATTTATAATAATTCGTGCACGATTTAACTCGATTTGTGGGAAATCCGAAATACAGTCCGAAAGAAAGAAAGAATCACAGGAAGTAGAGGACTCTTTTCAAAGAAAGGTTACAGGAAACGAAGACGGGTTAGCCGAACAAAAGGGTAAGCATTCTCAGGTTGGAACAATGGCCATAAAAACAATTATCAGTGGAATAGAAAACCATTGTGAAAGTGTGGGTGATATAGCATGTGAAGATTCATTGACTTTTGAACTGCTTTTTGAGTTTCTTTTTTGATGTTTAATTGGCTGAACAAATAAAATCATATTAGAATCACAAAAAATGAGTATAGTTCATTGTTTTCTTTGATGGCTGAAAGAAAATGGAAAAGTAATTTATTTGTGTTTGGAATTGAAAAAAATGGGTTTTTTTAGTCATTTTTATAGTTAACTAGCAGGTATACCCGTTCTTCGCACGGGTGAATTGAAAAAATTAAGCAATACAGATTGAAGGATAAATAAGTTTTTAAAGAGTTAATTTTACGTGAATTGCAATTTAAACAAACAAACAAAAAAAAGCTTTTTGCACATCTCAGCTGAACAAAAAAAAACCATATTTGTTAAATTTTAAGTCTGTAGGTCTAATAGCGGATAAAAGGATTTTTTTTTATTTACAACTCCCCCGTCATTTCTTTGTAGATCGATTTTTGAAAAACACCTTTCTATGCTGATCTCTGCTCAGCAAAAGTAACATATTGTTACAAATTTCGTGCAATGAAAGCTTAAAATAGAGTAAATAGTTTATATCTGGATGTGTAATATGTTAATATTACTTTCTGTTGTATTTATTTTATGTTAAAATTGTAATATTCGCTAGTAACGCCGTTCCTTATATTATAATGGCGATTCAATGGAAACATAGCAAAAAGTTGGCGATAGAGCGAAGTTGGCATCCTTTTTGGCGGCCATGTTGGCAATTTGGTAATTGATTAAACGGGGCAAAAGTTGACATGCTGTAGTGCTACCTGGTGGGGAGCTGCAACAAAGAGGAAAGCACAAAAACCTTCTCCACAAAAAATGCATATGCATGCGAATTTTCATAGAAATCGGTTCAACGGTGTGGGAGTGAAAATAACACACATAGGTAAGGAAAGTGCACTTGATTTAAGAGTACACCTATAAAATAAGAATTTTTTTTGAAGAAGAATTTTAATACTGGAACGTTTTTACTCATTTTGTCCATAAATTTAAATTTAAATTCATTCTTTAATGTTTTATAATAATTCATCATCTAAAAAAATCTTAATAGTTATATTAAGAAAAAAAATTAGATCCACCCATTTCTTTTCCTATTTCATCTTCAAAGATGCTTTATAAATTTCCAAGAACTCCTATTTGACATTTTCATCCTGTTTTTACACTCCTTCTGAAAAATACATTTTTGTGGAAAACGAAATTTATTATTTAAGTCGCCATAAAAGCAAACATTCACTGAACTAACTCTCAGCAAAATGACGTTAGCACGAGTGTTTCGATAAATTACATCGCTGCGACGTACAGTCTTAAAAACGTGCTACCGCACGTGCTTTGTTAAGAGCAAAACAATAAAAAAAAAACTTAGTACCAAATGGATACCGGAGCACGCTTTGTAGGAAGAATCTCTCGTGTTTCAAATAACTGATGGATCAAGGACTTAAATTCTGTTTTCTTGATGGATTCCGCTGTTACGTTTTTAATCTCTTAAAATAACAGAGAAATTTTTTATTTTGGGGCACACGTGTCTTAGGACATGAAATAAAAATGTGCTCAGGTATATAATTTTTATATATATATATTCGAAACAAAAGGTATGATGTGGAGGCTTAATAATAAAATCCAAGCAGTAAGTTTTCGGCGCTTTTTGTTTTCACGAAATTTTGCTCAAGATTCATATTTATTACTTTCTAAATTTAACGAAGCGTTAAAATTTGATTTCTAAATAAAATCTTGCTCTATCCTTTTTTTATATGGACTACGCTTTCTATATGTTCTGTTATAAAGAAATTCAAAATTTTCGTTAAAAATATTCTGTACAATCATTTATTTTTTCAGTTCCTCAATCGTTAGCTCACTCTCTCCTTATGTATATAAATTTATACATCTTCAATCGTTCATAGAATACTTTCTATTTATCTATAATCAAGTTGAAATAAATTTTTTTAAACTTGTAGTGGATGACACTTGATGTTAATACAGTTTTTTCAAATATTAATTCATTAATTACCGGCCAATTAATTAAGTTAATTACCGATTTTTAGCACCAACTTAGATTTGTCTCCATTGTTGTAACAATGTAACTGTTAAAACAATGACAAAAGTTGGCATCGAAAACCGGTTTTTCAGCCAAGTGAGTGAGTGAGTGAATATTAACGTCGCACTGATTAGCAACACGAGGCTTTTGGCGACGGTCCGCGTCATTTTGAACCATGGTCAAGTGACGCGGACGACACCTGAGCTGGCACCCCCTCTTCTAACTACCACACCAACGGGAGGACGTTTGAGCTCTCGACAGATTTAACGTGCATCGCTCCCCTACATGGCGGTCTTCAGTGGTACTGGGATCGAACTCATGACATGCTAGCCATGATCCGATGCCTAGACCACTCGGCCACCCCCCTCTCCTAACTACCACACCACACCACACCGAGGACGTTTGAGCTCTCGACAGATTTAACGTGTATCGCTCACCTACACGGCGGATCTTTAGTGGTACTAGGATCGAACTCATGATACGCTAGCCATTATCCGATGCCTAGACCACTCGGCCACCGCGGCCTCGTTTTTCAGCCAAACCGGGTGTGCATTGTTACAACAATGCAGACAAATCATGCTCTTTTTTCAATTCTACTATAAGTTCACTCTCTCTCTATATATATATTGCTCAAATTTTAAATCGTTTATAAAATAATTTATATTCATTCATTCAAAGTAGGAATTTACTTAAATTTTTTTTTATATTACTTGTTTATGGACTGCACTTTCTATATGTTCTTTCTATATGTTAGAAATTCAAACATTTTGAAAAAAAATATTCCGTACTGTCATTTATTTTTTATAGGAAAACACACATTTTAATGTAAAAATAATGGGAACTTTTCCGTTTAGCCGTGGTGGTGATAAAGTCGCTAAAAGTGATACAACCGACGCCAAACGGAATATTTCCCTTAGCAACCTTTTACCAACACATTTTCAAAACAAGTCGTAGTCTGTTCTCATCTGTAATGTCTTTTTCATAAAACATCAAAAGTGGATGAAAAACCTATGAGAACTAATTATTATTAGCATTTTTTTGTGTGTGTGGGAATATTGTGTGTTGTCGCCAATAACACCTGTCTGACTAGAATTGTGCCGGCGAAATGGAAAAGTACCAAATAATGTAAATTTATATTGAAAAATACTGTTTCTATTCCATACTTTTTCCTGTTTTTTTTATTGAACTCTGACCAATGCCCACCCGTTTCACTGGGTATTTCATGATAATATACTAAATGCATACTTTTTAGGTTACTGATATCTAATTGTTTGCATTAAGTCTCGCTTGTATCCAAAAATATTTTTATAGCCATCACTTCTTGATTTAAAAAAGAACAAACAGCATCTGGATTTCTAAAAGAAACAAAATATATTTAACCCATAAATCAACCCCTTAGAAGTCAATTTCCCCAAAACCCGTTCTTAGCCAATTTCCGCGAAACAAAAGAAATATGCTTGGCAAAAGAAATGTGCGTGTTAAATTTAAAAATTGATGCTGCTTGAAAGGTGAAAAATGTGAATTTTTATATTTATGACACCTTCGCAACTCTCTTGGAAGTCGATTTGACTGTTTCTTAATGGATTTCCAAAAAAGAAACATGCTTGCCAAATTTCAAGTCTTTTGGTTTAATAGTTCAATAACGGGAATTTTTTTATCTATAGCAAACTCCCCCCTTCCTTAGGAGTCTATTTCCACAAAATCCGTTCAAATCAAAAGATGTCTCCAATTGCAGAAATCGTTTATTAAACATGAGCAGAAACGGTTTTCCACAATTTGGCTGCAGATAATTTTTTTTTTTTTTACATTTGGCGATATTTCCGACTTTACACAAACTCTTTGAAAAGGTGTTTTTTTTTTAAAAAAATTCACAAAAAATAAATTTGTACAATTTTTTTGAAGGAAATATGTTTACAATTCTTATCTGAGTAGAAATATAGATACCAGAAATATTTTCTGATGAGTAACTTCAGGTATGAACTCTTAAAAACAGTTGTGAATTTATAATACTTTCAGAAACGACTACGTTAAACAACCAAAAGTTAGCGTGTTTTTTTTTTTTTTTATTTGAAGTGCAAAACTTTTTCAAAATTCAGGGAATGGGAGAATTTTTACAGGTTTTTACTTTTGGTAACCTTGATTTAAGCACCTGCGTGTGTTGAAAATCCTCTTGATTTTCGAACTGTTTACAATCTGAAAAATGTAAACAGTAAAACCTATCCTTGATAAATGTTTGTCAAAGGAAATGTAAAGACGTAATAGTTAAATGATTTTGTTTTTCATTGGAAAATACCACCTCTCTTTCTCGTAGTTCGAAATAGCATTCTTAGTCCAAAGTCAATATTTGATCTTTAAAGTCAGAAATGTTATTGCTATCGAAGTGTCAGATGTTTTTGTTCGGGTGTAACTGACTTCTTTTGAAAAACAATGTACAGTTAAACCTGCTTTTGTGCAGTAGATAGGGACCGCATAAAAAAAGCAGCACGAAAAAAAAATATGCAAAAATTTCATTAATTCTTACATGTAACGAACGTATCCGTCGAAATACTACAGAATTTTTTTTATACGGTGGGAGAGGCACCACATAAAAAAGTCGCACTTAGAAAATACGCCAATTATTTACGAAATTCATCAGATAGTATTTCCATAACAAAATAAACAGTTAAATTACTCATGGAAACATTTTTAAAACATTTAGTTTCTCATTGTGTATCTCGTGGCTTGCTTCTCAGTAATCCCTAAAGGGAAATATGTGTGAACCTTCCCTAACCGATGGGGGACTCAGTCAGTCTGTAAACAACTTTGGCCAATAACGGAACCCCGAAATCGGTAAGTGTGCCTACCCACAAAATAGTAGTTCTATGTAAATGATATAATTAAATGCTCTAACACAAGACTATGCATGTACGCAGATGACACAGCTATTATCTCAAGACACTATGACTCCAACACACTCATCAACAACATCAACGAACACCTAGCTCACCTGGAAACCTGGTTCTCCGTCTGGAAAATAGCTCTTAATACTACTAAAACTGAAGCAGTTTTCTTCTCCAATAAGAAACTACCACCTGAAATCACCCTCCAAAATCAAAGAATCCCCTGGTCTCAGCACACCAAGTATCTTGGTGTCATTATTGATAAAAATCTCACTTTCAGACAACACATTACATACGTAAGAAACAAGTTTAAAACTGTCGCGCATAAATTATTCCCGTTAATATCGAGAAAGTCTAAAATGAGTAGACATAACAAACTGCTTATCTACACTCTGATTCTGAAACCCCTCCTCACCTACGCCTCCCCAGTCTGGGGACATGCAGCAACGACCAATATTAATTTCCTTGAAGTCACTCAAAATTTAATTATCAGACAAATATTAGACGCTCATTGGTATATGAGAAATAAAGATCTCAGAAGAGACTGTAAAATTAAAACCATTAGACAAACCATTCGTAAAATAGCTAAAAAGTTCTTTTCTAACGTCGATAATCACCCAAATCCTACCCTTCATGAAATCTCTCCATATAATACCTACTCCTTTATCAGACGACCAAGAGACATTTTGGTCAACCCTGATTTTGACTAATTTAAATTTATTACGTTTAATTTCAATTTTATCCTTATTCTAAATTTTCCCCTGGCCCTTCAACTTTGTTGAAAGGCAGGCCCTTTAACTTTGTTGTTAAACCGGCCCTTTAACTACGGTCGTTTGCTGCTACCGGATTGGCTAGGGCTAGCCCCGCCTACTTCCAGATTAACGTTTTTCTCCTGCTTTTGAGCTCACTTTAAGAGTGTTTTTATTTAATTTTAAACTTTCACATCTGGAAAGTATTTTAATTTTCTTAAAATTCACTTGTAATATTTTAATTCTTCAAATTTTTATTTACACTGGGCAATAGTATTAACTCATTACAGTCATCATAATTTTACCTGACAGGAGATTAGAGTCCGTAAAGGACTATGTGCTCCATTCGATACTCTGCTGATAAAATAGTAGTTTTTAAATATATATTTAATTGTTTGTGTGTTGTGTGTCGTCATAATAAACATTCAAACGAAAATTAAGGACTGTTATTTAAAAACTGAAAACGCAACCTAATACACGATAGTGTACTTGGAGAAAATTTCAAAATGCACATACATAACTCACTATTACTCATCATAATCCACAGCGTTCATCTTCCTGTGATGAATAAGTTCAAAATCGTTTTCGTCACTTGAAGATACAATTTCAATTGTTTTATTTTTTGGCACCATAAAGTAAGAGATAAATTTTTACGACGAAAGCTGGTTGGTCAGTTGCTTGTAAATATCTCGATAACCAGATAAGCATAACCGAAGCTCTTTTTGTGGGTGAAATTTCATACTCCTTTCGGGATTGGTATCCATTTTGAAAATGCTTTTCCAATTTGATGGAAAGCTGGATCCCTGCATATATTTTATTCGCTCTCAAAGAATCCGATTCTTCTTGTCCGTCTTCATAATCTATCAAATAATTCATAATGTCACTGTCATTGAAAGTTTCGTCTTCAATCAAGCGAGGGCTGTTGGCACGTTGAGAGAAAGAAACTGAACGTGCATTGTCGGGAGACTGTTGATAACAAATGAACATAGCATCTTGAAGTGTATATATGTACATTGCAGTGGCGTAACATACACCCCCGCAACTCGTGCCTCGAAAGGGGAAGGGGCTCAGGACTCTAGGGGGCCCAAGGCCAAAATAACGCCAATTCGTATCCATCCAATTTATAAAATATTAACAAAGGGAAAGAGTCATACCATTACAATCATTCAAAATTCTAATGATGAGAGGTTAAAGCTCGAAAGAGCGAGACACTTTGGTCATCCTCTCCCCAGCGACTATAAAATATTAATGACAAAACCTGACTTTGCAGGAAGGCCCTAACATTCTCCATCGCCACTGGTACATTGATAGAAAACATTTCAGTAGCGCCAAAGCCGTTGTAATTCATACACCGCATAAAAAAAGATCGCACAGAAAAAACGCATAAAAATAAAATTGCAGAATAATAAAATCGCAGAAAAAAGGGCCGCACAAAAACAGGTTCTACTGTACCTAATTATTAAGGTTTAACCTTATTTTCAGTTATTGAGTAACGTCATTCTTGGATAAGTGTTATTGGTGCATTTTTTCAAGCACCCCTTTACCAATGAAACGAATTCGATAGACTTCTAACAAAGTGGACAATTCCTCTCACAAACTTCTCCTACGCACTTAATAGTAGCTGCCTTGGTGGTGCAATAGCTTACACGTAACCAACAGGTTGTGGGCTTGGATCTCATTGTTCGGAAGAACTTAATGAAAAAAGACTGATGCAGTCTCAATCCGTCCAACACTATTTCAGAGAAAAAGTCACACCTCTCCTTTCACCTCCAATTCCTCACACCTTTTTACTGCTCTTAAAATTCATTATCATCCATGGCATTACAATCCATGTTGAACCAAAGGCTTTTGAACCAGACGTTTCCAACTACTGGCAGCCAAACGTCTCCAGTTAGTTTTATGGACCAAACAATCTATTCATCAAAGCCTAGGTCTTATTCCATGTTACATGATCTGGCTGAAAAATTTCTTTTAGAATTTTACTGTCTTTCACGTGGACAACATGCCAAATTCAATTGAGGCTGCTTGTTTTAATGTAATGAACAATATTTGGCTCTTTGAACATTCCGTATAATTCGATGTTATGCATACCATTCGCAAGATACCATTTTCCTGAATCTCTTCTAGAACCATTTCTCAGGACCTTGCGTTTGAAATCCCTTACTCTTTCAAGGTCATAGTCCAGGTCTCCAAAAGGTAAGTCAAAACAGGATGAATTCGGGTCTTGTAGAGCAACAGCTTTGTCTTTTTGGAGAAAAATTCAGATACAAGTAAATGTTTCAAGGTATTTAAAATTAAATTCTCAAAAAGTCTTTGTTAGAAAATAAAAAAGAATGTCCCGCGCGGTGAAAAAGGAGAGATTTTTGAGACCAGACTTCGTTCAAACATCGAAGAGAATATAGTGATTGTCAGTAAAAGAGAGGTAATTGTCAGACTGGTTAAAACCTCGCAATAGGACTCCATTGTTTTTTGAAGAGTGATTGCAGCAACATGAAATCTCGAGTTATCGTGACACCGCACCGATTGGCAGCAGTAAGCCTTTGAAGTTTTGCACAGCCACCTATTTGCACAGGGTGGGGCAAATAAAAGTGATCCAGAGAACAGAGTTCCTTTTTACAAATAAATACGGCGAAGGAAAGGAGATAGTTCGCGAATCTGCTTATAGCAGATGTTGAAAATGACCACTATTCATCTCTTGGCACCACTGGGCCCTGATCAGCAAGTTGTGGAAGGCATATCGAAGTTGGACTGGTGGAATTGTTGCAATCTCATCTGAAATGCTCTGCTGCAGTTCTTGAAGACTATGAGGTTGTTGCCTTAGACTTGAGGGTTCACCATAAAAAGTAATCACTCACTGACAGATCATAAGACCTGAGTGGCCAGCTAGGGTCGAGAACAGACTGACCTCTGCGAACAACTCTGTCAGGGGTGAATATTGTTTAAATGTGATTCATGGTTCGGCGGGATGTATGGGTAGTTGCCCCATCCTGTTGGAAGTATTTGTAGGTATTTTTCTCCTCAGTTAATGTTGGAAATGTAACACTCTGAATCACTTGATGCGCGCGTCACATGCATTTTCAATCGTATCCATACTTCCAGACCCCTTTCGCTTGCCCCACTCTGTATAACTACATGCGCGAGAATTTTGAGCCACGTGTATCAGCCCCTTTAAACCTTTTATCAGCCTACAGTGGTTACAGTGCTGGAACTCATGACTCAAGTCTTTCTTGGTTGATTTTTTATTAACATCACTCTTTGAAAGTCCTCAGGGGTTATTGGCGATGCACCTCGTAACAGTTCCGGTTATCCACTGGGCGCTTGGGGCGGGTGCCTAGGGGGGCCTAGAAGGTTCTGGATAAGCTGGACTTAACCAGATTTTTGGTTATAAATTTCGATCCTCCAGTGGCAAAGGGATCTGGCTGTAGATCTTCTGCGCCCAGAGCCCGAAATGAACTTAAATCGGCACTGCCTCGTAATTGTGAACCACGATCATGGATGACACCTGAGCTGGCATCTTTCTATCCAAATTTCCACACTATGTCAACGCGAGGACTTGCAGCTGCAACAGATTTAACGTTCATTCGCGCGCGACCCTCAGGTCTTCCCCCGCCAGATCTTCTATGGTCCCAAAACTCGAACCCTCGACTCAGCAACGCAGGTCACGAGATCGAACCATGACCAATCAGCTAATGCCCCCCCCCCTATCTTTGAGCATCCCTATCATGATTAAAAGTTCTTATGCATCCTTAGAAATTGATAGAATTAAAACAAAAGTATTGCTACACTAAATCACAAAACAGGGACACTTTATATCAGGGGCTGGCAATAATTTCAAGGCCACGGGCTACTTCTAATTTTTTTCAAGGTCTTTTGGTCCACCCAGTGGCGTAGATGTAATGAGCTAAGAAAAAAGGTGTACAATATTTATTATAACTTAATAAAAAATATATATGCATTTATTTACAGTAGCTACAATAAAAAAAAATTTACACTTTTAAGGCCACGTTTAAAGCAAAACGCAAGATACAAACATAACTATAATAGCAACAAGTATAATAATATCAAATTATTCATTTGTTAGGAAACAATTCAAAATACAGTCTACTCTCGATCTACTCTCGATAATACGAACCTCTGGCTAATTCGAAGTATATGCTCAGTCCCTAGAAAAACTCTTGATATTTCGAACTAAAACAATACGTTTTGGTACATTTAATATTTCGAAGTAAAATCTATGGCTGGCCAGAATTCGTGGTAATTCGAAGTGATCTAATAAAACACTCAACAATTCAAATACTCAGTGAGTGAGTGAGTGAATATTAACGTCGCCCTGTCTTAGCAACACGAGGGCTTTTGGCGACGGTCCGCGTAATTTTGAACCATGGCCAAGTGACGCGGACGACATCTGAGCTGGCACCCCCTCTCCTAACTACCACACCACACCACACCAACAGGAGGACGTTTGATCTCTCGACAGATTTAACGTGCATCGTTCCCCTACATGGCGGGTCTTTAGTGATACTGAGATCGAACTCATGACACGCTAGCCATGATCCGATGCCTAGACCACTTGGCTACCGCGGCCACTCAAACACTCACTATCATGTACAGTCCTGTAGCAAACAGGTTGGAGATTACATTTTTTGTGTTGTATTGGCTCTGCCTGTTTCCCCCCTGTAACGTAGTCCCTTAGATGACCATCGAAGTTCCCTCCTATAATTCCGACAGAAGCTAAAGTATCACTAAACAAACTACGCAACTTTTCCCTTCAAAATCATGTTGATGCGGACATTTTTCAAGCTTCATTTATTCTAGAAAAATCTATTGACAAAGTTAGATTGAATGCCATAATACAAAAAAGAGACATAACAGATTTTTCGTCAAAAAAAAAAATTTAATTACATACAGTATGTATTATTTTAATATTTGCTTTTAATACATAAATGAAATCTTTATATACAGGAACTTTAATTTCTGTTTAATATTTATACCGTATGATATGTAGTTTTTAAAAGTACTTTAAAATAAATTTATACCTATATACAATTGTTGTTTTATTACATACTTTCAAATTTAAATGTGTTAGAAAAAAAATTCTTTTTGTGTATTTTCGGAGTTTTTTCCTACCCTCTTGATAGTTCGAAATTTTTCATTGGTCCCTTCAACTTCGAATTATCGAGAGTCGACTGTACATTAAAAAATAAAACATTTTCATATAAAGTTAGTTCTCGTAGTTATAGTCAGTAGAACAGAGTCTGCATATTGTCAGCAAATCTTGAATATTTTAGTATATAATTACGAACTGTTTATCTTCAGATGGTCCCCCCAAAATGTCTTGATGGTCCATTGCGATTGACTTAATGTCAAACAGGGGCGTGGCTACCGCCGTATCAATGATTCAGGGCCCCCAAGCTATAGGGACCCCAACATGTATAAGCAAAACAATTCTAAAACTTTAAGGGGCCCCAACATGCATAAACAGAACAATTCTTAAACGTTAAGGGCCCCAACATGTATAAGCAAAACAATTCTAAAATCTTAAGGGGCCCAATAAATTTTGACATATGGCCCTCTCAGAACTAGCTACAACACTGATGTCACCCCTGCTTTATGTGTAACACCTGGCGCGCTGAATGTAATTTCATAGCAACTAGTTCCAGTAAAAGAAGTCTTTTCACATCTCTCTCTCTTCACAAGATAAATTCGTCCTTTGCAGTAAACAAGGGAAACTAACTTTTAATGTCACAAAACCTTTTTTTTTATCAGTTTAGGGGGGAAAGTAAATATATTCCCTGGATATAGGTCTTTCAATTTTTATCTTTTTTTTTTATCTCTATTCCGTTTGATCCTTTATCTACACCGGGATTACTTTATTATTTAAGATATAGGGGGAATGATAATTTTTTTATCTCGGTTATTTATAAAAGAGAAATATACTACAAAAAATTAATCTTTTATATCTTTATTTGTGAGGGAAAAAATTCGCAATATATATTTCCCCTCCAATAAAAATGAAGGTTGTAAAAAGAAGAATATTAATAAATTACGGTGCTATATGTATATATTTTGGTCCTTTTTTGCCGCTTAAGCCGAGTGTACCAGTACGGACTTGAAACCTGGTGCCACTGAAGATCCTCCGTGTAGAGCAGTGGTCTACCAAGACATTTTTGAGTGACCGCCTTTCCTAAGACCAACATACTAAAAAAATCATGTTTATGGAACACTGACACCCAGCTAGACTGGAGAATCGGCTTTTCACAAGCGATGCGACTGTTTACTTAAGCAAACGATTCCATCAATGTGTAGACGACACATGTATATTCATTGGAAGCTACAAGAGATCACTGCGATGCCAGCCGTAGAAATGAATTCTTTCCCTCACGCTGACTGAAGGGGAGAACAATTGTTGATGATCATTTTTCCCCCGTAATAGCATGGGATTAAGTATTGAGATATCCTACATTCCCGCGCTTCCACGGGATGGGTTTCTCGGGTTGATGCTATGTCCCGCAATGGCGCGGGAGTCGGCAGCGTACAAATGTAATTACAGTAGAACGTCGCTTATCCGGAGCGTCAAATACCCGAACCAAAGTCCGGATACGTTTTCGAACTGTGCAATGTTCTACATTTGTTTCCTGTGAGGCCAAAAGTGAAGGGAAAACCCAAGGTGAGGGATATTTGGGGAATTTCAGTTGTGTGATTTGGTAAACATTTGCGCGGAATATTAGGTCTATTCGTTTCCAAGTGAGGGGTGTTTACGTGCTCTTTTGTTGAGTTTTGTTGATGTAGAAACCTGGATAGCATGCGATGCAAAAGACTGTGGGTTTCAAATGCTAAATAATGATGAGATAGTGACTTCTGTGCAAGAAGAATCCGATCCTGTCGACGATGAAACGGATGAAGACGAGGACAACAACAGCAACAACGACAGTAGCAAGGGTCCTTCAAATGCTGACACGTTTTCTGAGTTAGAGACAGATATGGGGTGGTACGAACAAGCATCAGAGTGCTCCACTCAACTACTGCTGCTGAAGAGAATTAGAGACCTTGCAGCGTAAAAACGAAGATGTACAATGGTACAGCGAAAAATAACTGATTATTTTCCACAATAAAGGTAAAATTGCGACATTTTGCACCTATTTTGCTCTCTCTTCAAGCACGTTTCCCGCATGTGATAATTTTCAATATTTGTATAGTGTCCAGTATCATATACTGCATGGATCGCATTCGGTTTTCGGTTATCCGAACAATCGCGTATCCGAACGGTGTCCGGTCCCAATTGATTCGGATAAACGACGTTCTACCGTACAATTGTTAGCTTCAGGTTCACGTATATTCTCTATTCGCTGCATTGAGTATATTTACGCTACAATCTCATAGTTGTTCAAGCATTCAACTTGAGAATGTTGTTTTTGTAGTACAAATAGTAATGTGTAATATTTTAAACCAAGGATACAGATCGAAAATAAGTGTTACAGTTTGATTGAAAAGAAGCTTACAAAGTTTAAAAAATATAAACTCCAACAAAGAGCGTATTTAAAAAAAAAAAGGAATAAAAAAATATTATCTTGTTACGAGGAAATTTTGCGGGAGAAAAAAGCACATTTTTAAACCGGCAGACTCTCTCTCTATTTTTTTTTTTTTTATGTGAAACCTCCTCCATCAAAATAACTTCGGTTTGGGATTTTCTATTTGTGTTAACTAAGATTTTGTTATAAACTTATATTTTCTAAAACATTATTTCCTTTCGTCTTCGGCCCAAACTAAAAAAAAGTATGCGTACTTATATGCGAAACTATACCCCGATTTACGGGGTTGTCATTCAGTTCCACCAATCGCGTAACTTCAGGGTTTTTCTGCAACAATATTTATTGATCTTCTCGCCAGTTGAGAAAAATGGCCTGTCACAACGTGAATCACAAACACACATCTAAGATGGATTATCTACCTTTTTTAAACGTTCTTCACGGATCAAATACTGCTTATATTTTGATAAAAAATCGTCTTTATATACTTTTTGCTTCATTTAAACTTTTTTTGTAGCATATATTGCATGAAATTTAATGCGTGTATTTTGAAAAATTCCACTCAAGTTTTGGAAAAATACAAGAGGTGAAAAGTCTTCTGTCGTTAGAAACAAATTTATTTTCAGACGATAAAATTTAAAACAATCCTGAGTGTTTCCACATGTTGATATAAGTCGTAAGAATATTTTATAAAGTTTAGCAGACAATATCCTAATAATATTATAGATACGAATATATATATATATATATGAGTTTGTTTGATTGTTACGCTTTCCCGCCTAAATCACTGAACCGGTTTTAAAAATTCTTTCACCAATGGAAAGCTACATTATCAGCGAGTAACATAGCATATATTTTATCTTCGTATTCCTACTGGAATTACGCTGGTGAAACCTCACGGCGCTGCTTACCCTCCGCCAAGTTGGCGCAAGATTATGCATTTTGTGAGTACAGGAAATTTTAATAAAAATTTTCTCACATTTGTAACAAATAACTGAAATATAATGTACTTTAACATCTTTACTAAAAGCAATTTTTTGAATAGTTTTTTTATTAAATGTCAAACGTTTATTACGTTACGTTTATTAAATGTCGAAATCAAAGTTTGAGAAATTTCCCCAAGTTGGTTAAAAAATTCTCTATTTCGACAATCCCATAAATTTTAATAGAAATTTTCTCCCACTTTTTAAAGAGAGAAATGACAAAAGTTTTAGGCAAATTGCGTGATTTTTTAAAAAATTTATGGAATATTTAATACTTTAATATTTTTTTTATAAATAATTCCAATATATGGTCAGGTTTTGTATGAAATTTTTCACATAGAGAGAGAACCTAGGTATTTTACATTGAGATATTTCTGTGAAGATATAATAGATATTACTATGGAGGAAGCCATACAACGCCAATCGCCGAATAAAATTAGGGAACTTCACGCAATACTTACGTTATCTTGTGGTCTTTCTAATCCTATTCTTAAACCCTTTGGGATAAGTATAAAGAGTACATGGCAAGTGATATTTTGCGAGGACTGCGGCAGGTACATGCAGATATGACTTTCAATGAACACATCTACGACGAAACACAAATAATAATTGAAAATAAGGCGAGCAAGCCGTGGGTAAAAGCTAGTATGTATATATACAAGAGAAACGCGCATCTCACTGTCACTTACATCCTCATCAAGAGGTCTCAGGAACTATTAGACCTACTGACTTGAAATTTGGCAGACATATTCCTCTTAACGAGCAGAGATTCGCTAAGAACGGGATTTTCGAAAATAAACTCCCAAAAGTTTTGAGGGGACGTTATAGATAAAAATTTCCATTTTTCAATTGTTAGGCCTAAAGATCTGAAGTTTGTCGATCATGTATGTCTTGTTGAGTAGATATCCGCGAAGAACGGGATTTGCCGACATCAAAGTCAAAGGGGGGGGGATTACAGGGTTGTTATAGACAAAAACAAGTTTTGTGGAAATCGACTTCCAAGGGGGTTTCGAGGGGTTACGGGGATGCTAAAAGTATTAAAAAAAGTTACCGTTTCTTGAACAATTAGACTCATAGACTTGGAATGTGGCAAGCATGTTTCTTTCTAGGAGATAAGATCCACTAAAAATGGTGTTCTGTGGGTGTGCTATAGGGGCGTAAATGATAAATGTACTTCTGTTTTAGAAATTAAAGTCCTGTGTCCGTTTTGAATCGAGACAGGTGTTATTATTTTTTTTTCAATACAATTGAAGGCCCAATGCTAGGACTTAGATAACAATAACCAAAAAAGAATGTTTAGTCTCTCAATCTCATGAAATACAGCGAAGTGTGCATGTAACGGCTAGTGAGCGATACATGTATTTTAACCCCTTATCTACGGACGGTACTTACTTTAGTACCACTTACTTTGGAATTACGTAGAATAACCATTTTTACCAATACTCTGATGATACTTAGAAGGAATATTCTTTTAAGTACCCTCTTCCAAGATATAGGGCAGCACGGGTTCTATGATGAGTATTTTAGCGGGGAAGGCGAATAGTTTTACAACAGAAGTTGCGTTTTCAGATGACATTTAGATCGGATTGTGAAGATTGTCATTTTTGTTCCGAAAAAGTAGTTAATGTCATAAGGTAGGTGTCTTTTTTATTGTATGTTAATGAAGACCTTAGAAAATGATTTGACTATTTATTTTAGTAAACAATATATGTAATTAATTTTGCGGTTGAATATATTTAATTAATTAATTAGCTCTAACGGATTAAATTTTCCAAAGTTGAGTATTTTGTTTATGTATATCCCTTAATTTTCAATGTAGTGATTCAAAAAAAATATTGCATGAAAAATTCAGTAAATCATAATGCGGTAGATAAAGGGTTAAAGTATTAATTCCGGATAATTTTGATCACAGTAGTGTACGAATTTAATATTTATATGATCCTTCCGATTCCGTAATTATTTTTTGCCTGATTTAAAAAACAAAAATCGGATGGCTGTTTAAATAACGTTGAGAATACCGAAAATTTCACCCTCTGTTCATTCACGACGCTAGGCGGGAAACAACACGCAGGGTTAAGACAATTAGGCGTTTTAAGGTTTTTAATTAATATCTTTTTAACATATTACAATATCGGAATGAAAAATAGTTTACGTCCTATTCTCAGACCTACTGAATGTACGCACAAAATTTCATAAGATTTGGTCTAGTCGTTTCGGAGGAGTTTGGCTACAAACACTGTGACACGAGAATTTTATACATTAGATAAGTAATTTTTTAGGGAAATTTCATTTCAATTTATAAAAAAAAGTTATCAAAATAAACCACAACAAATTGTTGCAGGTCTTATTGCGTCTGTCTCTAAAAAAACATTTTTCGTGTTGAAACTATTTTTAGCAGACAATTTTGACTCCAAATGGAATTCCCAACCGATGTGTGTGTGTGACGAAACAAAATTTTTAAATAGAATGACTAACATGATATGTTCAGAATTTAATCCGATTTCCAGCTGATTTTATTTTCCAACTCTCGTCATTTTTGATGTCTATCTCTCTGCCAACCTTCATTGTGTGGCCTACTTTTCAATTCGTCAATATCAGTCACTCTTTTTTGGGTGAAAAGTGACAGAAAAATCTAACGATTCTTTGGAAGATGACACACCTGGGGTTGCTCGTTGACTCATTGGATATAACAGGATGTATAAACACTTATTACACCCAAGTTGTTCCGTTGTTACGAAATTAACTGCTGTTTCATATGATCTGATCGGCATTCGTTTCCAGAGTGACCTAAATTTTGGAACAAACCTTTGATCGTTGGTTCCGGTTTGTGAATACAGCTTGCAGTAAAGGATGATATTTAATTGTCTCCTCGCTTTTATTTCAAGAGAAAGATGATACGGGGATGTATAATCATGTGATATGCTTTCGTACTTCCCAATTATTCGTGAAACGATGACTTTTTTTTAAACCTGTTTTATTATTTTGATGCGTAAACAGTTTATACGTGTGTTCTATGTAATTCTATTTTAACGTTTGTGAATGAATAAAAGGTTAATTAATGAGAAAGAATTTTAATCTCTCATCAAATGTTGTTCCCAGACGTGTTCTCCCATAAATTGGGAATTTCAAACTGTATGTCAACTGACAACAATGACAAGACTGTATTATTGAGTAATGACTTTCATCTTTGCCTGGCACTAAGTCGAGTCGGTTTGTGAGATTGTGAGTGACGCCCATTTATTTGTTATGGGTTACCGTTTGTTCTAGTATTTGGTAATGTATGTTATACTGTCTAGTTGAATGGGTCGCAGGTGGGTCCTTCTTTTAGGTAGAGCCACAGGGCTACAAGAAGTTTTAAGACTTCATTGCTCATCTGTGAGGAGTACGGAAACCCGAAACTGTCTGGTTGGTCCTGGAAACTTTTTACCTCGCCTTACATAAAGGGGCCCATCTCAGTTGTCGGTATGGGGGCACTAACACTACGGGTCTTTTGGCATAGAGAGCTGTATTGTGAAAGAGTCTTTGCACCGTAATAGTGAGGATTCTAGTTCCTAATACGTCAAAATGATCTACAACATTGGTTCTCAAAGTGGGCGTTTGAGGCTTTCAGGGGGGCAGTAAGAGACCCAGGGAAAATTAGGGGGCGGAGCTTGGGAAATTTAACCAAATATAGTCTAAAGAAAACTAAAAAAAAAAAACGCGGTGATTATGTACAGCCAAAAGTAAACTTTACTATTTTCCTTATGTTGATTGTACGTATTTGAATCATTTCTCTATATCACATGTACGAAAATTCTCATATTTCGGTAGTTCGGGAGGTAGATGTGGGAAAAACTTAAAGATTACATTACATTCGGACCTACATTAAATTGAATGATATGGAGTGTTTTAATTTCTGTAGTGCACGTGTTGTGTTTGTCTGTGAGCAGTAGAAAAATGTTTCGTCCACTGCATTTCATTTCGTATATTATCCAAGAAACATAATTAAATATGTTAACCAAGAATTAAAGTGTGATTCGTTAAAGACCGAAACTATCAATTTATATTCATTTTGAAAGCAATAGTTTATAATGAATTACTCGTATCATCAAAACCTCTGCCTGTCTTTATAACAGTAAGCTAAAACTTTTTTATTCCACTCTTTTTAATGAAGAAGAAATTCAGTAGCGTTTCAATTCCAACAACACATCCTATCTATAACTAAAATATATAATATTACACATTTAAGTATATTTGGGGCAATATCTATTTCAGATTCGCAAGTAAAAACAAATTGGGGCTTTAGAAAAAAATTAAATTAAAAAATATATTCTATTAGTAATAGGATATTTTTTAAAACTTAACTCTTGTATATGAACCATGTATTACGTACACTCTTATTTCTCTAGAGTGGGATGGGGCGGGGTATCGAAATATTTACTAGAAAAGGGGGCGCCAGCTCAAAAAAGCTTGGGAACCTATGATCTACAACGAGCTAAGACACAGTAATGTTTCTCCTCCTGCGTGTCGAAAGAACTAGAAAAGAGTCTGTCGTAGGTGTTGTGACTTGCGATCAATTAGAAACATGTCTTCTAAGCACAGAATCTTCATATTTAAACTGATCCTACAGTCATTTGGGCAGATTAAAAGATTTTTAGTAGTATCAGCTTGTTACAGCACCATTTCCATCTATCTGATCGACCCCAATCGTTATAAATATGGTAAACGATTTCTACATATTGCTACATACTCCTGGATATTGCCAACGCGAAATCACCTACAATTATTAAAGATCAACCAGGATCTTTAAAATGTACGCACAAAGTTACAAGAAGTATGAATTTTTTTTTCACATTTCATGCTCTACTCCAATATAAATGACCTTATTTTAAAAATAAAAACAATGACTGTCTTTTTGTGTGTGTCTTTGTGTTTGTTTTCTCTACGTTCAGAAACGTTATTTTAAAAAGGCGTAACAATGAATATATATTTTTTAAAATTTAGTGGCAGTTGAGAGAGAATTAGAACATGCATATAAAGTAGTTTTAAGAATATTACTACAAGAGAAAAATTATTTAAATGCAGTTTTTTGGGCAAAAAATGAAGATAGAATGACATATTTTCAAAACATTCTCCCTTCATGAAAAATGCTTCGATAAAAAAAAATATTATGCCTATATCAGGGGAGCAAACAGGAATTTTTCTAAGAGTGAGGGGATGTGGGAGGGGGGGTTCAAAGGTCGAAAGTTCCTCATTCTCGTATCATATCCCAATACGACACCTAACATATTCTTTTGATTTTGTCAATTATGGAAACAAAAAACAGTAAAAAAAATTGTAAAATGAATAATTAGCATTAATTAATAAAATTAATTATTTTTAACAAATAATTACATTTTGCGTACTTTGTACATAGGATTGTAATCAATCGGAAAAAAATCAAGGGCCATGGAGGACCCCGGGGATCTCCACCCCTTTGTGTAGGTCACTATCCTATATATAGCTAAAACTTCTGTACAGAGAGACTTAACTAAAAGTTTTGAAAAATTAGCATTTTCAAAGGTATGATCAATAGAAATAATAACCGGTACTTTTTGTTAAAAATTCTTTACTCTAGTATATTAAAATGTTAATAAAATCATTACTAAATTATATATATTAAAAATCCCTTTCTCTAAACCCTTTCAAGCATTCCGCCTCTAATAGCTCTCGTGTTGCCATTAAGAGCGATGTTAATAAATTATCAACCAATAAAAATTTACAAGCTTTTCTAAGAAGTTGGAAAAAATTTATTCTTTTGCACCTATATTTTCATTTTCACTTTTAAATTCTTCGGCCGCATTCGAGATCTGATTGTAAAAAGGCATACCACGTCATTCCGGGGGATTTAACCAATTCTAATGAAATATTATATAAATAAATTCAAAGTAACCATTTAATAATGTCATTTATTTTGAGAAGTTATTTTATACACGCGTCTCTCATTTCAATAAACCGTATCAAAAAGCCTATTAAATAATGATGAAAAATATAAGTAGAATTTCATTTACATAAAAAGCATTTTTATGCGTGCACGGATCTCACGTTTCGTTTATCATTTACGGTGACACTAAATCTTTTGTTAAAGCAAAAATTTCGAAAATCGTTACTTTACAGTTGTTGGGGAAGGAATAAATTTATTTCTTAAAACCCATTCACGTGTGAAATATTTTTTATTTCATATTTTCACACAATTAAATTCAGAAACGTGCTAGAGCTCTATTTTATTCTTTGAATTCATCCTCACGTTTTATTCTGTTTGATGTCATGGGTGCTAATTGCTGTTAGAAGAGAACTGAAGTAAGAGTATTATAATATATACTATCCGTAACCCCATGCTTCGCTAAAGAACATTGTGACACTCTTTTTTTTTAAGGTTTTTGATATCTAAATCCTAGCATTACGATATCCGACTACTTGAGACAGCTTAAAAAAAAAAATGGAGATTCGGGGATTTTTTTTGTGGTTTTTAGATTTGCATAGTTTGTTTTAGATTTGCTGTTACAATTTTCTCCAAAAAAAAAACAAAAAAAAAAACTGGAAATTTTAAATGTAAATGGCGAGATGAGAGTTGCATTATTATATTTTTATGACCCAATATAAACGAAATGATCAAAAATCACCAAGCGGCAAATTTCGCATTAAGGTGTGTCAGGGGTGAAAATATAAACAACTTTCAAGCAGGTATACTTCTTTTAAAAATTTGAATTAAATAATTCGAATCTCTTACACATTATTAACAAAGGGTTATGGTTTCAAAAATGTACAAAATATTATCATAATTTTAAAAATTATAAGCATATACAAATAAAAAGTAATTTTGTAATAAATGTTAAGTAAGTTTGCGTTGCGCACGCTATTTTCTAAAATAGCAGCCTTTATAGAATTATAAAATATATCATACTCTTTTAACCCTAATAATTGAAGAATAATAGATCTTTTGTATTTCAAAATATTTGAAAAATATCGAATTTTTAGAAAAAAATTTGAAAATATAATTTTTTTTATTTTTAAAAAAATAAAATTTATTATTCTATTTATTTAAAAATACTACGGTGTAATAAGGATACATTTAACTTTATAAATCAACTTATTGCTAGTAATTAAAGCCACTACTTTAAAATAGCATGCGCAACGTAAAACTTAATTAATATTTCTTATAGAAATATTTCTTATTTTCATATGCTTATACTTTTTAAAACTATGATTATATTTTAAACATTTTACACTTTTCTGAAGTCCCATTACTTTATAAATAATGTGTAAAAGAGATTCGAATTATTTAATTATAATTTCAAAGAGTTATGTGTATTTGAATATTGTTTATATTTTCAGCCCTCTAGAGACAGTTAACACCCCTGAGACCCCTTAAATGTATTATAATTAATTTGTAATTAATTACTCCATAAACATTTTGTCTTTGTCGTACATATTATTTTACTTAACATTGAAAATTATTATCATAAGCTATTTTACATAGTGTATTATGAATAAGTAAAACTGTGTTAAACTTATTTTATTGTTAAGAATCCGCCAAATATTGAAATTGTTAAAAGTGTATCACAGTGATTCCCAAAGTGGTTTATATAGACCTCCAGGGGTCTATGACGACCTGCAAGGGGTCCACGTCAGCAAAAATAATAATTTGGAGGTCCATGAGGTGTAAATGGGGGTCTATGATAGTGGCTTTTATAATATAAACTAGATCGGGACTTTAAATTTAAAAGAAAATTTAATCAGTGGAAACTAAATTTTACCCATTTAACAGATATATTTACTAAATTTAACAGGGTTAATTTCCACTTACAAGGTGACAGCATAAATTTTATTAAAACAAGAACCATTTCAGAATTTCTTTCCGGAATTAACCTAAAGAAGAAAAAAACCGGAGGTCCCGAATTTTCTTAGAATGTCACAATCTGTTAGGGTGTTTTAACCTACGTTAAACATTTAAATGTGTGCCTTTAATTTAGATTTTGAAATCAGATTTGAGAATGCTTTGACTATGGTAATACCGCAGTAGGCAATGAATTCTTATAGTCACATTGAAAATAAATGCCCCCTTACAATAGGAACTGATCGTAATAAGCACTAACGAAGATCTTAAAGTTTGGAAACGAATATCAGCAATTTTGGCTTTGAAAAGGCAAACCTATTATTTGTCCCCGAATTATGAACTATCGTGAGAGCGTTTTTAATCGTTTTTCCTACTGAAAAGCAGCGTGGTTGCCAATCTCCAAAACAAAAAAAGAAAAACTTAACATTACTAACAGAAGAGGTCAAAACCAAATGTTGAAAATTTGTTATTGTAGTACCAGACTCACCCCTCCCTTTAAAATCATTCATTCATTTGATTTTATTTAACATTTATTTTATGTATTAATCAACTTTTAATTTATTTAACATGCGCTTTTTAAATTTTAATCATTATACTTCATTACAGTTAGAAATTTAATTCATTTAAAGTAGTAGTACCAGCTGTCAAAAAGACATTTAAGTTGATAAATTTGCAAAAATTCAATATTAATTAAGCAGGGGTCTACCCCAAATCGAAAAACATGGCAAGGGGTCTATGACACAAAAAAGTTTGGGAATCTGGTGTATCGCAGCAAGGGAAAAAGGTTGAGAATCATTTATACACTTTAAATATATACCTGAAGGTCACAATGAATGACTGATTATTAAAAATAACTATTGAATCACTTGGGGTAAAAAAATAACGCGATTCTCTTCTTTCAAAAATGTGAAAAATGTATCATTTTTCTTTCAAAACCTGAAAAACAACACGCGCGCATTCTAAAGTTTAACAGTGTGTTGCAACATCGTCACACTGATCTGTCTTTTGTAGCTGTCAAAACGCGTGAGTTGAGTCACGTACGAACGCGTGTCCTTTTCTAAAAGCGTTTAATTTCCTTTCAAATTTCTTGATGGGGGGGAGGGGGAGTTGATTGCTTCTTTCGTTGAAAGCTATTATTGATTTCCACGTGGTTCGAGATTCACATTTAGAAGCGTGAATTTTTATCTTCTTGCAAAGATTTATTTTTGTTGCAAATATTCGTGTCACGTTTAGAACTGGCGGGAAAACGAATACAGACGGCCGTTTAACAAACTAATAAATCGTTTGGAAAAAAAAATTCTGTGTTTATTTTTAATCAAATTTTTTAAAATTGCTTTAGTGAGTGAATATTAACGTCGCACTGTTCAGCTACACGAGGGCTTTTGGCGACGGACCTCGTCATTTTGAACAACGGTCAATTGACGAGGACGACATCCGAGCTGGCACCCTCTCCTAACTACCACACCAACAGGAGGACGTTTGAGCACTCGACAGATTTAACGTGCATCGCTCCCTTATACGGTGGTACTGGACTCGAACTCATGACATGCCAGCCACGATCCGATACCTTGACCACTAGGCTACCGTGGCTACTTGAAATTGTTTTATGCAGAACATTCAAAAAATGCATATATTTAAATAAAAATATTGAAAAAATTAGGAGTCTAGGAAATAACTTTAACCCAATTGTTGTTAATTACAAAAAAATAGTTTGCGTTTTATGTTCAGAATTAATTACAATTGAATCACGGATAAAGTTTATAATACTTTTAATTAGGAATTATTTGAAAGGATGCAAGAATGATTTGTACAAAATAATATTTTTTTTTAAAGAATCCAACTCGGTTCGGAGATCAATTTTTCAAAAATTTATTTTCAGAAGAATTTAAGGTATCTGAACATGTTTGGAGTACTTTTAACAAAAAAGCATATTGAAACATTATAAATGCTCTTTTAGGACGCAATACCAATAAATATTACTATTAAACTATCAAAATTTAAAACAAATTACTTGAATTTTACAAAAATCACAATTATAAGTGAAATTTTAGTACTATTTTTGAAAAACTTGAAAGCAGTTAGAGAAAAAAGTAATAAACATATATTAGTAAATGTATTACTAAAACAAATTAGATACATTTATCTAGAAAATGTACTAAAATTTTAATTTTTTATTAAAATTTGAAAATGTTAGAGATGTGATTGAGTAAACATTATAAGAAATCTTACATTTTTTATGAGACCATTATTTAAGTAACAAGCCAAAACTCAAAAAGTATTCATACAATAAGAAAAAAATATTTTAGTACATTATCTAAAAAATAACGTAAATATCAGATTCAAAAAGTTTTATGGAAATACATTCGTAATATTTTGAGTTATCGGACTCGCCATGATAGATTTTGAGCAATTTAAATGCTCACTTCTGGTAGATCAAAATCCCACTTCCGGTTTTCTAAATTTATAAAATTGATTGTAACTTGGCCTCTAGGAAGTGTAGAAACAAAACAAAGTATGTTTCGTTAAGTCAAAAGATAGCTCTATTCAATAAAATAAAAAACAAAAATATCTGTCTTCACTGAATTTGGTCATTTTCAACGTGTTCGGATACCTTAATCACGTAAATGGGACATAAATAGGTTTTAAGACTCCTAATTATTAAATCAAAAACATGCATCGTTCTTTTTTATAAAATTTTAGCAAAATTTTGAATGTTTAGAAAAACAACATAAATGAAGATACGTTGGACATAATGTAATGTTAATTTCCTTGATGTGCTTCTTGATCCATCTGAAGTGACGCAACCGCAGGATGAAAAATGTTTTGAGAAATAAATATTTTATAAGCATTCTCAAATTTAGCGTTGATGATTTTTCTTCAAAACTACTTTATGTTCTAAGCTAAAAATGGCTGTAAAATATGATTAAATGTAACTATCTTAAGCAGTGGCGCACACAAGGGGGAGATAGATCCCTGGGTCTAGACACCCATTTAAAGCCCTTGATTTTTTTTCCGATTGATTATAATTCTATGTATATAATATGTAAAATTTAATTAAGTATTCGAAATAAAAAAATTAATGGTAGTAATTAATTAATTATTTATTTAATAATTAATTTTTTTTACTGTTTTTGTTCCCGAAAATCGACAAAATCAAAAGAATATGTTGGGCGGCGTAATGGAGACCCTGCTGTTTGTTACACTTTAAAAGAACTTATTGCATAGATGTATAAATTTCATTGAATTTTTTTGGACTGTTTTGGAGATATCCCGGGTTTTTTTCGTGTTCGAATTATCGTGACAATTTCATTCTTCCAAAAACACATTTAAAAAACATATTTATAAGTTGTAAAAGTAAATATTAGAAAAACACAATTAAGGATTCTTCAGTTTTACTTGTTATATAGATATTTCTCTTCTACCTCAATACGTATATATATATTTTTAATGGTCCCAATACATAAAAAACCAAAGCTGGTCTAATGCTAAAAGAAGAACACATATAATACATATCATTTTTTATTATGAAAACAATAACATTGATGACTCTGTTATTGTATATATATGTAATAACTTATTTGATATAACTCGAATCTCCTTTATTTATAACGTCTAATTCATATATGCCTAATACCCTATTTCGAAAAACGCGTGTCTCACAATTTATCTTTTTCTAAAGCATTAAAAACATTATACAGGTATATTACTGATTCTTTAGATGAATTTTGATAGATGTATTGGCGACTGTAAGAAGTACTAGTTCATCGATTGTTTTCATGCGCCTTTCTAAACGGATTTAATATTCTCTAAACAATGATTTTCATTTCTATAAATAACTAATTATTCCCTTCACTTAAACATGTGACTCTATTTTTCATAATGCGTTTTTTCCTGTTCTTCCCTGTATATAAAAATTTCATATTTGAATAATTTTCTCTCTTGTATTTTGGCACTGTACGAGGATCATGCTCAAATAAATGATGTGATCGCGAAGAAACCTCTTTAATTTTTTGGCCTACGACCACTTAATCATCTCTAATCAAAATGTAACTTTTTCGCGAACGAATATATTGCATATATATATATATATATATATATATGTAATACGGGTCCCCAGGAATCTCGGTATTTAAAGGCTTCTCAAATCACGTGATCTGTGTGGGTGGATGGATGTAGTTTAAAATCCTCTCGTTAGACGGCTGGTTAACTTATTACTAAACGTTGGTCCTGAAGGATGGACCAAAGGTAATTAAAAGTTATTAAGAATAATTAATGGGGATTATTACATATATATATATATATAATAACCATTATCCCCCTCCCCGTCCCTGGTTATTTTAATATGGTTGTATGACAATAAATAATTTTTTGTGTGTGTTATCCAAGTCCTAGCATTAAGTTTTTGATTGCATTAAAAAAACATTTTTACAGCCTATTCCTTTTGATTTCAAAAAGGAAATGCTTGGATTACTAAAACGGAAGTATATGTATCTTTTACACCCTCGTCTCTCCCAGAGATCATAGGGGCCGCGATAACCTAATGGTCAAGGTTACGGACTAGTGGATGGCGTGTCACGAGTTCGAGCCTTGTACCGTTGAAGACTCTCCGTGCAGAGGAGGCCGATCAACGTTAAATCTGTCGAGAGCTCAAATGTCCTCCCGTTAATGTGGTGTGGAAGTTAGGAGAGGAGGTGCTAGTTCAGATGTCGTCCTCGTCACTTGACCATGGTTCAAAATACGGGATCCATCGCCAAAAGCCCTCGAGTAGACTCATTCATTCACCAAAGATGATTTTCGCAATCGGATTGATTGCGAATTGATTGATTATGGGATATTTACTCAACAAAAGAAACATACCTCTTTGTGAGATTGTTCTGAAACGAAAACAAACAACTTTTTTTTTACCTATAACACTCCTGTAAACCCCGTAACCCCTTCCAGGTGTCAATTTCCGCAAAACTCGTTCTTAGTGGATCTCTAATCCACAAAAAGAAACATGCCTGCCTAATTTCAAGTCTAATAGTTCTGGAGATATATTGATGAGGGAGTGCATGTGAGTTGCTTGTCTTCTATTTATATACGAGGGTTGGGGCAAAAGTCATAGCAACTATTTTTTTTCTTCTCTTCTTTTTCTTGAAGATACCAGTCCGGTTGGAAAATCTGACATATACAGACGAAAGGACAAGGTGTTAACTGCATGTGTGGATAATGAATAGCACTGAAGTATCGTAACAAACTAATTTATTACGGCAATATACAAGGCAATATGATCTTCACGGTGCAAAAGAATGATAACACAGTACACATAAAGTTGACTAGACGACGCGTTTGTTGTGCGTTTCTCGATCTATCTTTGTTTGTTGTCTCGATCGTCTGTCTTCATCCATGAGCTGCTCGATGACGGCACGTGCCAAGTCCATCCCGCACACTGAACTGTCGTTCCGAACGATGATCATCACTGGTTGACACACGTCCTTGCTGAAACTTTCCTACTCAGCGTGCTACTGTACAGTATGGTAGGGCATTATTCCCAAGGGCTTCCACAAATTCCCTGTAACACTCCATCTCATTTCTCCCGCGGAAAACGGCTATTTTGATGTAAGCGCGCTGCTCAACACGGGTTACTTCCATCTCACTCGACACTCACCAACTGACTGATTTCACAGCCCTCGCTGCGCTACTACCAGCTATCACAGAGCCATCTGTTGTTCTGCATACACAGTATGCCTGCAGAACTTCCACACGACTCCTATACGCGTTTGTGATCCGTTCACATATCTACAAGAACAAAAAATATTTGCCATAACTTATGCCCCAACCCTCGTATATATGTGTGTGTTTGGGTGGGTGGATGCGTGCGTGTGTGTATTAATAAAATAAAAATATCTCAATTGTTTTGGGTAGATAAGGTGGTAAATTCGTTTTTATCCCCGAAATATTATTTTTTTAAGAATGAAGAAAGGGATCCGTTATACCTTTGACAACATAACACACTGCTGCTTAATTATATATATATTGCCCTTTTACTAAAGCTTCAAACTATATTTGTGCACATACTGATTGGTTTTGTTTACGAATTTTTACTTGATTTACCGGATTTTTAACACCCTTTTATAAGCTTTCCTTGTATGTAACGGAATCTTTGAATTCCATTTTTACCCACTTTAAAAGGTCACATTAATTCGAAATTTTGCTCACTTGTCCGGGACCGATGACAATACAATAACTTAATAATTTTTTTCCGTTGTCCTGATCAGGATCATCAGGATTAACTATTTCCCATTTTCAAATTTGGCGACTAAAAGATTACGTTACAACTTAGTTCGATTAACTATAAAAGGGTGTTTTTTAAAATTATATAATTTATTATTTTTATTACCTTACAACTCTAAATATCTACCGTAACTTAGTAAACAGTGAGACTCTTGATCGTTTTTAAAATTACAAAATCCGACACCAACTATAAAATATGCAGCCAAGGAATTAAATATATTGAATAAATTAGAGACATTTTTTTTTAAATATTATGATAAAGATCTGATTTTAGAAATTTAGAAGAAAGAAATTTATGATAAAGAAGTTTTAAATAATTCTTAATGGAAAATTATTGCCGACATCGAACAATTTTAATTTCTATTTTTAGAATAATTTAACGTTTTGTGCACGCAGAAAAGTAATGCACATAATTTTAAAAATCGTAAATGTTTTCTCAGCATATCTAAAGTTACTCTCTTATTTTATTCTGGTTACTCTAGTTTTCTGTTTACGCGAAATGTTTGTTGAGAGAACTTAAGTAAACTCTTCTGCCGGAAGAGTTTGTCAAGAGCAAATATTCCACGGTTATAAAGTTTTTCCTGACGCTTTTGAAATTTATCTTTGAAATCAAACCGAGAGTTAAAAGTTTACTGAAAAATATTGCAATCTTTCGATAAGTGGGAACTTTTGAACATTTTAATGAAATAAAAAACGTTGAAAGTTATCGACAATTTGTTATTAACACCCTTTTATAAGTTTCACTTGTATGTGTAACGAAATCTTTGAACTCAATATTTTTACCCACTTTAAAAAGTCAGATTAATTCGAAATTTTGCTCTCTTGTCCAGGACCGATGAGAATACAATAATGAAATAATTTTGTTCCATTGTCCTGATCAGGATCATCAGGATTAACAATTTCCCATTTTCAGATCCCATCCCGCATCTGGCGACTCATTTCAGATCCCAGTTCCAGATTTGGCGACTAAAAGATTAAGTTACAACTTTGTTCGATTAACTATAAAAGGGTGTTTTTTAGTTTTTTTAACTATAATTTATTTATTGAATGTTTTCTCAACTGCTAATCTTTCTGTACTACACAGTGGCCGCGGTAGCCAATTAGTCAAGGTGACGGACTCGGCATGTCATGAGTTCGAGCCTAGTACCAGTGAAGACCCGCCGTGTAGGGGAGCGATGGACGCCAAATTTGTCGAAGCTCAAACATCCTCCCGTAGATGTGGTGTGGAAGTTAGGAGAGGTGGTGTCAGCTCAAGTGTCGTCTTCGTCCCTTGACTATGGTTCTAAATTACCAGGTCCGTCGCCAAACGCCCTCGAGTAGCTGAATAGTGCGACGTGATCATTCACTCACTACTACACAAAGGACCGCTAATCTTAGCCAATACATCCCCATAATTTTGAGACCGCTATAGCCAGTTGATCATGGAGTTACAATCTCGTGTATGGTACTGTAGTCGAATTATATATTCGAGTCCTGATGTAGTGAAATTGATTAGAGTTAAATCTGTCGTGGCTCAAAGCAGTGGCATAACGTACACCCCCTCAAACCCGCATAGCAGAGGAATCAGGAATCTAGGGGGCCCAAAGCCGGGGGCGCCAAGTACTTGCCCTTTCTTTGATCCGGTTTGGGGCCCCAAACTTGACTTTACAGAAGGGCCCTTATATTCTTCGTTACGCCACTGGCTCAGTGTCTTCACATTGATGAGGTGTGGAAATTTAGAGAGTGGAATGTCAGCTTAGGTGTACTCATCATTTGATCTTGACTGAAAATTCTGAGATCTGTAGTGGCCGCTATAGACTAGTTGTCAAGATAATGGACTCATAGTCGGCTTATTATGAGTTCGAGCCTAGTACCGTTACGGTAACGGATATACATTTACGTGGAACCTTAGAGAAATCTCTATCATCCACTCATCATAATAAGGAGGGGGGGGGATAAGAATAATTTGCTGAAGTGTTACATAAGAATATAAAGCAGTCCCACAATGAGTGCAGCGCAACAACGCTGGTGATTGGGAAACCACTCATCCAGTTGATTTAGTTAATGACGTCACATCTCTGACAACCACGCCCGTCTTTCAACCTGCTGCCGCATCTCGACGGAACGAGGGGAGAAAAGTGAGGAATTTCTTTTATATCAAAAGATTGAAGAGAATATTATTTTTAAGTTCGTTACTCATTACTTCTTAAATATCTGCGTACGGTTATTGAAAGGAGATTTTAAATAACCACTTGGAAAAAAGTAAGAAAAGGTGGAGAAGTTTAAAATAGGATCAAGTTGTCACACTAACCGCATGCAAAAGCTTACATGGAGGGGGGTAATAATTAGAGTGAATTATGTCTAGCAAAAGCCTAGTATCGTTGAAGACCCGCCGTGTAGGGGTGCGATACACGTTAAATCTGACGAAAGCTCAAACATCCCCCCGTTGGTGTGTGGTAGTTAGGACGGGAATGCGCCAGCTCAGGTGTCATCTTCGTCACTTGACCATGGTTCAAAATTACGAGTTCCGTCACCAAAAGCCCTCGACTAGATGAACAGTGCAACGTTAATATTCATCCACCCCCGAGAATCTGTAGAAATAAAATTTGTGTTTCCTCTAAGTGCGACGGAAGTATGCCATAAACAACTCAACGTCGTATCATCGTAACGAGGCTGAAATTGAAGTCCGCACCTCACGCTACACGTCTGATTTGATTTCAGTTACGTCACTTTTTGAAGCTACCCAATTGGCAGCGGCCTTCGTAATTTTGCGTTTCTGTCAAGTGACGAGTGGCGGTGGTATCCTAGTGATCAAGGTCAGGGACTCGTGACCAGTGAGTCACGAGTTCGAGCCCAATGCCGCTGAAGACACGCCGTGTAGAGGGGCCGATGCATGTTAAATCTGTCTTGGCGCAAACGTCCTGCCAATGGTGAGGTGGGGAAATTAGGAGAGTGCAGGGTGGCCACCTCAGATGTGGTCCTCGGCAAGTGACCATGGTTCAAAATTTTGAGGGCCATCGTCTGTAGCCATCGTGCAGCGAAATAAAACGACATTTATGAACACTCAATCAATCAAGTAACGTGAGCGACATTTGAGGGTACACCTCATTTTTTCAAACTTCCACACAACACCCATGTAAGGGATTTGGAATCTAGACAATCATTAACATACAAAGAAGAAAATTTCTTGAACAGAAAGTTTTCGAAGGCGATACATTTCTCACTTGGGATCAATATATTTCTGTTTTTAAACTTGAGTATTTTTTTTAAAATCTTTTCCCTGGTCATTAATATTATTAGAAGGCAGTTTGGAAAAACAAATCTATAGCTTTTGTTATTTATTTTAATTTTTATCATTGCATTTTTTTTTTAAAAGAAGAGAAAAGGAAAAAGAGGCGAATTTTATGAGCAGTAGATAATTTTAATGCGTTAATCTGTAGATACTGAAGGAAGATGGAAAAAACTCTCAAAATCTATTGAAATATTAAAAATATAAAATTTTTCACGCATTATTTTATCGGAGGAACTCACTTTAAACATTTGTGCAGGTAAAATATTATGCCCCCCCCCCCTCCTTCCAAAAAAAATTTATAAAGTTTGGTTTTGAGAAGGGGGGGGGGTTGAAAATTGAGGTTCCATGGAGAAGTTTAAGTGCTATCATTATGATGTATCCCGAAAAGTAACAAAATTTTCATGTTTCAAACTTGTTACAATAATACGAAAGCTTCAGGGGGAAAAAGAATTTTCAGATAAAAAAATATGCATCTTTTTTTTCCTTCTTTTTAATTTAACTAACAACAGCGACCATTTCACCGGAAAAACAACATAACATTTTACGCACCAAATTTCCGCTCGAACATCTAAAAGCATGCGCACAGTTTGTAACCGCATATAATGCCTGAACTGTTGTAAACAAAGAAGGAAAAACAATCGTTTTCAGTAAAACAAAAAATTGCTTTCACCGGATTATTAACTGCTACCGTTATAATACTTAGTATTCGGAAGAAGAACAACACAGTTGCGGATAGATGATTTTCGCGGGCGGCAGACGATATAGTTTTCATTTATTGTACAAAAAAAAAAAAAAGTAGGGGGGAGGGAGGAGAGGACGTTGACCTTGCACGATGCGCTCAGATAAATCGAAACAGAAGAACAATACGGAACTTTTTCCACAGAACTTCTTTTCGCTCGCCCCTTGCCGTCACGTGATTCTGCAAATTGCGGTTGTTTATTCCGCTGTGTCACGTGACCCTCTTCTTCCCCCTCCCGGAGCCGAGAGCGCTCGTTCGAAAAGACAGACGATTCAGAGCTGTAGCTCCAAACGATATCTCCAGGTGAACCGAAAAGACGTGAATTGATTTTGACTGAGTTTTACGTTGTGCGGAGCTTGTGAGTGATTTTTATGAACTGTGTTGTCGAACACCTTTTTTTCTTCTCTCCCCCCCGTTGGATTTTATGTTATTGGTAAGAATTTTATATTTGCATATACTTATTGTGTGTGTGTGTTTTAAAATTTTCGAAGTGCTGTTAAAAAGATAATCATTGTCTTTGAAGAGAATATGACTGAATTTTTGTGATTTTAGGCAAGGTGATTATATTTGCATTTTACCATTGTTTTTCAAAAATTATCCGCAACTTAATTATCAATATAATTAATTAATAAGATAAATTGCAAGCAGTTTTTCTCGTCCCATTCTCTTCTATTTTGTTTGAACTGTACAGCAAAACGTGCAAACAAAAAACTTAACCTTCAGCGGAAGGAAATAAAATTATTACATTTGTTTTGTTTTTTTAATATGTTAACTTAATTTTTTTTTAATGTTGTAAATAGTATTCGGACATTCGAAATTTTATGGTAAAAATTAGTAAATTTAGCTTTTTCTTTTAAAAAAATTAGTATTTGACAGTGAGTGGAGAATTTGAAGAACATACTTTTCGTTTCCAATTTATATTTCCAGTTTATAAGCTTTGATAACTCTGCTGAAGAGCAAAAACTGTTTTAACATTGATCACTGTGTATTGTACCGAAATAAGTTTTTCGCAGAGTGAAATTTTAAAAATCACAATAACAAATGTTTGATTATAATGCTTAGGGTATATTGATACTGAATCATGTAATGGAATGTATTCTATTTTGATATCATTCGGTTTTAGAAATTCTTTTTAATTATTTGATGCCCGTGAAAGTTATCCGCATCGTCTTAATCTTTTTATGTTTTAGAAGAAACATTAAAACTATAGGAAGACGTTTAGAATATTAAAATAAGGTGTTTTTTTTATTCTGTCGGCAATTATAATTTAATTACAGATTGTAAATATTTTTTCATATACAGCTCGTGTTCCAAATAAATTTTCTTGGCTCAAAACGTGATTACCAGTTGAAATGATGAATGTACTTTTATCTTGAATATTCTGAGAAATTATTTTTAGAGTTTGAAAATGAGAGAGCTTTGTTTCAACAATAGGTCTAAAGTTATATTTTATTTATATCTCAAAAAATAAAAATAACACATTTTAGTATTTACACAGCGTGAATTGAATTTAAAATGTTTTTCGCCAGCTCCCTCCTATTAGTTCGTAGAAAAATGGAATATTTGATCGGCATTTTTTAAAAGTTCTATCCGATTAATTTTTTTTTTTTAAGGGCCGCGATTGGTAGGCTGTAGATTCATTTCTAAATTTTTATAGTTTCGAATAATGGATGCGCTTGCACGGAAAATTGGAATCGACTTTAAAGCTATCCCCTCTCCTTCATGCGATTAAAAAATTTAGAGATTATATTGGTATTTTTTTATATTAGCTTTTTGATGCAATGTAATTAACTTGCCCTTAGTTCTCTACAATCGGGTTAAATTCAGAATTACGGCTATACTTGTCATTAATATTTCATTGTATTTGATGCTGCCGCGATAGCTGAAAGGCGTAGTCGTGCGTGGTACACGTTACAAGCGTTGATGCTCAAAGCCCTTACGTTAGCGTGTTGGCAGTGGCGTAGCGCACATCCCCGCACCACGTGGGGGCGCAGCTTGACTGACGCCCAGTATGGCTTGGGGCCCAAATCTGACTTCGCAGGGGCCCTAATGTTCTCCGCTGCGTGCTGCCGCGGTAGCCTAGCGGTCAAGGTAACGGACTCGTGGCCGGCGTGTCATGAGCTCCAGCCTAGTATCGCTGTAGACCCGCCGTGTAGGGGAGCGATGCACGTTACATCTGTCGAGAGCTCTGTCTTCTCGGTGTGGTAGTTAGGAGAGGGATGCCAGCTCTGGTGGCGGCCGAGTGGTCTAGGCATCGGATCATGGCTAGCATGTCATGAGTTCGATCCCAGTACCACTGAAGACCCGCTATGTAGGGGAGCGATACACGTTAAATCTGTCGAGAGCTCAAACGTCCTCCCGTTGGTGTGGTAGTTAGAAGAGGGGGTGCCAGCTCAGGTGTCGTCCGCGTCACTTGACCATGGTTCAAAATTACGCGGACCGTCGCCCAAAGCCCTCGTGTTGCTAATCAGTACGACGTTAATATTCTCTCTCTCTCTCGCCAGCTCTGATGCCTCCTCGTCTCTTGACCATGGTTCAAAATTACGAGGTCCGACGCCAAAAGCCCTCGTATAGCTAAAGAGTGTGACGTTAATATTCACTCACTCACTTGGGCTTCTCCGGTCCCCTGGGCGCCCGCCACAAGCGCCCAATAGATAAACCGGCACTGTCTGTGGTGTACACAAGAGGGGGAGGGTATGGTTCAACCCCCCAAAGACCTACGAATTTTTAGTTTTAATCATAGATTACCCCTCGGTGCTTTCGTCGATTTTTTTTTAGAATGTAATTCCCGCTCCCCCATATTAGAGATCTGTGTGTTAGTGGATGTAGTTAATACTTACTTTTAGTTAAGAATTAAGTTTTTACGTGAGTTCAATGTAACAAATTCTTTTTTAACAAATTTCAGAGGAAGCTAAAGCGTTTTCTGTGATCCGAAAGAACTAACTCTACAGTTCATTTTCCCTTGTAGTCTTTTTCTGGTATGAAATTAATTCCCATCCCATTGGCGATATTTGGCGAATTTTGGGTTGAAAAATATATTTCCAAGTATTCAAAAAAGGAACAAGTTGTCATAATTAGTGAACTTTACCAATTATCCTCTGGCACGCGGTTAATCTTTGGCAATGAATTGCTAACTTGGGGATAATATGAACCACCATTTTTTCCTCTCTCATCTAATTAACACACAAATCAGATCTTATCAGTATTTTTCATGCCAATTTGATCCGAATATAGTAAGTGTCACAAGTCCTTCACATGCGAAATATATTTGTAAACATTGAACTGATTTCTATCGCATCAAACCGAACAAAGACATTCCAAAACCTTCAGGGCTTACATTTGTGACATAACAAACACATTCAAAGAAAATCCATCTAATTACTTACCACACGGTTATTTCATATTTCAAAACACATCGACACCTCATTGTTTATTGACAGTTGCTCTTATTACGTAGTTTCTTGCGAAAGGACGGTTTTTGCCGTTCATATGTAGGATACGGATATAAAAACGGTTTGGCCAGTGTATTCGAGGGTCAAGGGCAAAAGGGGAGAAACACGTTTTTATTAGTGTCAGTATGGGATCTTCCCCTCCCTCGTTCGAGACGCATGAAATTGAATCGTCTGCTACAAAAAAAGAACGGAAGATTTCTCGAGCAGGAAGTAGGTATGACCTTGAACCTTGCGTCTTGATTTTAATCTGATGGAAGTTACCTTTTTCTTGCCTTTTGCAAAAGGGGGTTACCTGTGTGACAGTTGATGGGGAAATTTTTGAACTTGAAAAAGACCCGGATCTTTCCTATCGTTGAATTTAGGTTATAACGGGGTTTTCCTTTCGGGGGGATGATTTTGTACTTTTTTGATGAAAAGTTGAATATTGAAAAATCCTTGAGGTTCTTAGTAGCGTACCAATCTCTACTTATTAAATAGAATATTTGTGATTTCGAGACTATATATTCATATCGATTGTACCGCATTGGATCGTGAGTCTTGGCAGTGACATTAAAACGGAGAATATTAGGTACCTCCCCCCCTGCAAAGTCAGGTTCTAGGCCCCAAGCCGGATCATACAAACGATACCGTATTCTTGGTGTCAATCCCAAAGGTTCCTGTATCCGTATCCTTGGAGCCAGTCAGGCTTTAGGGCCCCCTAGATTCCTGCCTCCCCCTCGCAATGCGGGGGTGTACGTTACGCCACTGAGTCTTGGGTGCGAGTCCTGAAAACATCAAAGCCTGTCTAATAGAGGGGCTGGTTGTTCTCACGCCAGCATGGGTGTCAAAGTATGTGGAAAATAAAATGCCATAGCTCAAGTATCATTCTGGTCTCTTGACCGCGATTAAAAATTACGAGGGTTGCCCAGTGGCGTAACGAAGAATATTAGATCCACCCTGCAAAGTCAGGTTTTGGACCCCCAAGTCGGATCTTATAGAGGATTGCAAAGCCATAACCTTTGGGACCAGAGGGGCAGAGGCACGTTAAATCTGCGAAGTGTATCTTTCGTATGGTGTTGTAGCTTGGAGAACGGGGTACCATTTCGTGTGTTATCGTCATCACTGACCGTGCTTTAAAATTGAAATATCCGTTACCAATAGCCCTCATGTTGCTTTATAGGGTGACGTCAATATTCACTCGTAACTCTCCTTGGGTTTATTTGTATGCCTCTAAATAGAGGCGGAGAACTCCAACTTTTAGAAACTTTAATGCAGACTTGAAAGTATTTTTGTGAGAAGGCTTATAAAAAATATTTAGAATTAAATGTGAAAGTCTATATTTGTTTCCTTTAATTTTTTCATATTTTTCCTAATTGCACTCTCTTTTGACAAAAGGACAATTCATTTATCTAAGGCTATACATAACCCTAAATGGTTTTTCGGATCCATCATTACACCATGACTGAAAATTCGGAGACCGAGAATCCCCTAAAGTATGCGGAAGCGTTTGATAATGATTTCTTATAAAATCAATAATAAATTGTACAATTGAAATCATTGTATATACCGAGGATTAATCTAACGATTTAGATCCGACTTAAGTCGATTTATTCGATATGCATGGGAAAATATCTGCTGTTGTATCATATACCGGATTTTGATAATAATCAATTTGAGTGAACAAATTATTTTATTGAAAGAAATATTTGATAAAGATATCTCTTGTAAATACGTGTTAAGGTTTTATGAAGTTTAACGATAAGATCAAAACATTTTTTCCCCAGATTAAAAAAAGAATATTCTTTTTACATTGAATAGTTTTAATGTTTAAAACAAAATGGCTTCATCCGTTTATTTTTGTAAATCTCAAATTTTTTCACTATAGATTGTTGTACCAAAAATTAACATTTTTTCGTTCGACTTCATTTCAGTGTAGAAGTAACTGAAGTATTTTGTGTTATTTAACTATTCTGTAACTTCATCAACAAGCATACTTCAGTTTAGCTGGTAATAAATTGTGCATGGTCACTTTTAAAATACCTGCTTTTTTTCCCCACCAATGACTCTAATTTTCGAAAAAAGAATGCTGTAACTAATAAATTTCTTTTATAATTCGCATTGATTTAAAGTATTATTCGTTCAAAAATTAAGCAAATTTGTATGAAATGATTGATGTCTTACAGTAATTTATGCATAATCAGTAATTCTCGAAATAATTGAAATTAGAATAAAAAATTATATTAATTTTGTCGTGATGCAGCCATGTTTATCACCAGAATTCGTCATTTGGCTTTCTTCTTGGCGTCGGTTATTTTACCACGAAAAATTTTTCTGTAAAATAGTGAACTTGGCAAACATTATTGGCCAAGGTTGGCAATGTTTGCAAACAGAAGCTTAATCATTGTTAATTGGTATGAGTCATCAGAAAAAAAAAACAAGATTGATCTTCAGGCATGCGAAATACAATTTTCAACGCGTTTTATTAAAACTTAAATTACTTTTTCAAAGTTTTATCTTTAATCTGTGAGTTTGTTCGAAAGCGTGATTTTGCAAAAGCTTGTAAGTTAATAATTGTTTTGAGAGGTATTTAGTGTCACTTGAATTATATTACACATGCAATTTTTATTGTTATAAAACCATTTAATTTCAATGAAATTTTTTGGAGGGAAATGAAAAATGTGAATGACACATTTTCAAAACATTGTTCTTTTTTGGAAAAATGCTTCTGTAATAAATTTTTCTTATATTTAGCTGAGACTTCTCAATAGAACCTAAATTAGGAGTGTTGAAAAATTCGCATTATTTTCAGAAATACTATAAACTGAAATAACCAGTGTTTTTTGCTAAAATTTCTCTTCTCTAATGCATTAAAATATGAATAAACCCATTTTTTTTTTTATAAATTAGATATTTCAAAAATTTTAGTTTAAGATCTGTACACAAGTTCTAGCTATATATATATATATATATAAGCATTTTTCCATTAAAGGAGAATGTTTTAAAAATATGGCATTCTTTCATGTTTTCTTTTTATTTTGCCAAAAAATGGCATTGAAAGAATTTTTTATTGTATTAATGGGGGTTCTTTAAAAAAATCTATATACGAGGGTCACGCTTAAATTTTTGAGATACTCCTAGATTTTTAAAATTTTAGAAGTGTTCAAAGTAGTCTTCTCCATCATCAATGCACTTTTGTAGACGAATTTTCCACTAATTAAATGCCTCAAACCATTCATTTCTTGGAATTGATAAAAAAAAAATGCATTTATAGCCACATCAATCTCTTCTGAATGAAAACACGTCTAAGTAAGTTCTTTTTCAGATTAAAAGATAACCAAAAATCTCTCTCGCATAGTTAGATCCGGAGAATAAGGTGGATATTCTATCAATTTAATTTGTTTTTGCTTAAGAAACTTAACTTTTAATCCGGCTGTACGGGGAGATGCATTGACATGGCGTGAAGCATTAGTCCCCTAGCATTAACTTCTTGGAGAATTTCTAGAAGACATTTAGTGGTATTCCATTTTATTGTTACTGTCTATACTTCCAACTTGATGGCTTTGATCAATCCCGTACTTCTGAAGAAAACGGCATACATTACTTTTTTCATTGCTCGTTGTCTTTTCACCATTGTTGGCGATGAATCGTCTTCAAAGACTTATACTTTGCTTTATTGACGTGTTGGAACGTCAAAAAACGGTATGTACTCTCACCCGTTACAATTTTAGAAATGATGCGGTGGCCATCATTTTGCAATTTAAGGGTTTTGTTAGTGATTCTGACATTCTCCTCTTTTTGGTGCTCAGTTAGATTATGGAGACCCCAACGGCAAACTACTTTTATCATACGTAATTCTTCATTGATAATGTTATGTATGGCTGCGGATCCAATGTTAAGTTCCTTCTGTATCATTTGGAAGGTACAGCGATTATCATCCATTAACATTTTACGTATGGGAGGTACATTATCCCGGATTACTGCCGACCGCGGCCTTTGAGTTAGTTCTTCAACCTGAAGAGTATTGCGATCACTGCAACATTCTTTAAACCATATGAATACAGTAGCACGACATGGAGATTCATCACCAAATGCTAATTACAGCTTTTAAAAGCATTTTTCTTTATTTAATCCAGCTTTAAAATCATAGAAAATCATAGCACGATAATGTTCTCGCGTTAACTCCATTTTCTCTTCTGTCTAAAACTTATTCTACTCTATACAATTTGAAGTCGGAAAAAAGTAATCTGCTGTGTTAAAATACTTTGTATTTTCAAATAAAATCGTTACTTTTTTTTCGTAACTTCTCGTCTGCGTGTATCTCAAATATTTCAGAGTCACTTTCGTATATTCTAATTAAAGTGACACTAAATATCAAAAATTGTTCGTGTACACACTTTTTTAAAATCACTGTTCCGAACGTAGTCTGATACCTTAAAACTCTGATTCTTAAAAAATTCATACATATACATTAAAACATATCCCCTTTGTGGTTAAAATGATATTTTGTATGCAATTTTCTTTATTTCAGTTCACAATTAATTTTATCCATTGTTTTCAAGAAACATGATCGAAACATTTCGGGAAAACAGTTTTTAGAATTTTACTGCTTCTCAGTTTTTTCTGCGATCTATTTTTAGCTTCACGTTGAAAAATTGAATAACCTATGTGATTCGTTAGCCCCTTGTTATATTTATGCAATTCCTTTCCGTATCGTTAAAAAGCGTCTAATTTGCATTTGATGTCACGATTTTCGAAAAATACGACCCTTTTTCTTACGATTAGACGCATTTAAAAATAAGTATTTTTGGATTGTTGATTAATGTCTCATAATGTTTTTCCTTAAAAAAAATTACCATTGTCCAATTGATTGAAAGAGAAAAAAAAGTCCCATCATTAAAAATATCGTAGTGTATAATGATGCATGGTTATTTGTCTTTAATTTTTATTCTTCCCGTTTATTTGGGACTGCGCGTGTACTTTTGGGTACGTTTGTTTGCGAAGGTCAAAGTAATTGTTCCAATTAAAATACAGTGTTCGTGGGTTTTTGTCTGTCTGTAACTGTGGTCGCTTCAACAGAAAGCCCAAAGTGAGCTTTGGTTAGACGAAACGAATTCGTAAACTAATATTCAGTATAAATTTCGACAGTATTATGTTGCAACCTTCCTGATGTAAACTCAAAAAATCGGTGGTATGAAATGTTTAAAGAAAGGACAGCGTAACTGAAGGCACGTTAAAGAACACTCAGTGGGAACTGGAATATCGCTAAAATAAACATTATCCGAGGTAAATTATCTTACAAGAAAATTCATAATTCATAGCAGTACTAACATTATATCCGAACAAATATGTCTGATTATAATAGTTCGAGCGCAATATTTATAATCAAGGCAAAACTTTGGGTTCACCCTAGGTTATGAAGATTTAGTTTCACACGCCTTTTTAATAAACATTTAAATCAAAGGCCACCTCCATGTTTAAATGGTTATACAGCTAGTTGAAGATTTAATCTATTGCCACCTCATTGGCCGAGTGATTATGGAGCTAATAATTTTTTGTCTGCGAAGAAATCTCTTCAAATTATAATGCAAATATCATTCTTTTTTAAAAAAAGAATGCATTTTTTGTAATTATAAACGTGTGCATCCGCAGGTATGGTTTCCAAGATTGGAGAAAATTGAATTATTTTACTATTTTTTGTGAGTTTTTATTGTAAGTATTGTAATTTGTTAGTGAAGGATATTACTTATGCATATATGTTATTCCTTAAATCTTTTTTTTTTTTCAAAAAAGTTTGTAAAATAACCTTCAACATTTCTTTTTCGGCTTTTTACATATTGCTGAAGAATTATCCATTTTTAAAAAAAGAAATAATCAAGGTGAAACCTTATTTTTTTAAACCTACGCTCTGTGTATTTTGGCTGGACCGATTCATTGTAAAGCATTTCAATGTCACGCCCCAAATGTAGAAATATTTCTTTTTACCGGACTACCTGGCCATTATCATACCGAATACTTCCGTCTCTTGGCATTTTGAAATACATTCGCATCCTGGGCATTAAAATAACAAATACCCCATATCTTTTGAAAATCTATTTTGAAATTTTATAAAATATCCTGTCTATTGTACGTTCAACCATATTTTACATTTTCGCGAGCATTTGTAATTCTAATAACCAGCTAGTTCTTACACCAGTGAGGTATAGGTTTTTTTTATTTTTGTAGGACATTGTAATTATTTTAATTCAATTTATTTGAATTTTGAATTGCGCATGATTTGTCACCACATCAGCAATCATATATTTGTAGATTGTTCTGAGAGTCTCTTTCTACAAAGCAGTTCTCAGAAAAGATTTTATAGCTCTGAGGGTTCCGTGAGTCAAAAAAAAGTTTGAAGACAACTGCTCTAGTGTTATATTCAATTCACTTATTTTTATCCTACGTCCGTGCTTGGCTACTTGACCATTTGACGCTGAGCTTGCCAGTACCGACTGGTCAGTGAGTCGGCTATTCATAGAGTCCAGTGCATTAGGGCAGGTGATCGCCATCCATCCTGGCATGGCCAATGGGCTGGCAGGCTTAATTTAATCAATGTTATTTGTATCTGGTTCTTAATTTGGAAAACTTGCATAAAGTCCTCTCACAGAGAATGCCTGTAATGAGATGAAAAAAATATCAAAAAACAGGCAAATAATATCTTTAAAATATAATGTTCCATCGCATGATTTTTTTTTTAAATTTTTATTTAATAAATATTGCATCAAATACACTGTAGAAATTATGGAGCTATCAATGCATACCGAGAACAATGATCAATTGAAGAGAAAGTTCTTTCTCATAAATAACTCATCACAACAACGTCATCTCTAAAAATAAGACTAAGTTCTTTTTGGTTCAAGGTCATTGTTGATAGGAGTTAAACATTAAGCCTTAATTAAAAAAGAGGCGTTTTAAAAAGAACTGATACACGTTAAGAAGATTACGTGCTGTGTATTTGCACACTTATTTTAACTCAAAGATTGATTGAATGAATGAAATATAATTATCTGGTTTAAAGTGATTGTTTAATTTAAATACAAAACATGTTTAATTTCTTTTAAATAGATAAAGTAATTAAATTTAATATCACATTTAGTAGATTCGTTCACGTCGTTTGTTCCATGAAGTGTTTCGATTGTTTAATTGGTTGATTGAATAATAAAATTCTTTTACTTTTTATTGTTCTGCCAGGTTATATGCTTTTTACCAACGCTTCATCATAAGCAGTTAAAAAATTTAATGTGTAATTAAATCGAGTTCATAGCATAGATTTTTTTTTCAATAGGGCTGCGCATTGGTACTTTAAACCTTTGCAGACCTAGTACATTCCCCAGGAGCTGGTACCACTTTTTAACGCTGCACCATATAGGCGATACCAATTACAGCAAGCAATTTTGACGCCCAGTTTCCTCCACAGAGGGAGGCACCTGAGCTCTTGACGATGCGAGCTTTGTACTAGGACTTAATTTTGCCGAGAGCATCCAAGCCAAACAGACACTCTAAGGATCTTTCACATGCCGTATAATCATACGACATGGCCGCTGTCGATTTTCTGCATCAAGAAAATCCACCGACTTGGGCCGCGGTCGAACCCGCAACCTTGGGTGTAGAAGGCTAGCGACAAACCAACCACGCCACCCAGCCGGCTTCATAGCATAGTTGTAAATGTATATTTTACTTTTCTTATCAATTTTCTGTCAATGTAATGTTCGTTGTTCTTTTTCCCTAATGGGCTGCCTTTTGTCACAGAAGCCTTTGAGACGTCAAGTCCCCCCCCCCCCCCAGCGTGAGAGCCATTTTTGTGGTAGCTGCAGTGGCATTTCGGAGAAAATATGTGCCTCATTGGAAAGTCGGGTTTTGTGCCCCCAAGTTGCATTCTACAAAGGGCACTTAGCGGCACTTAGCGGCAGTCATGCTTTGGGCTCCCTAGAACTCTGCCTCTCTGCCTCCCCGCAATGCGAAGGTGTACGTTACGCCACTGGGTAGCTGTATCTATTTCCACCCAACCCCATCTTGTTGAAAAATGAGAACACTTCGTTAAAAAGAATTGGACCTATAAAGAATACATTCATGAAGTGCTGGAGTTAGGAGAGGGTTACTTTGACCACAGTTTAGATTCATTGGCGTAACGTACTCCCCCGCTACCTCCGCATTGTGGGGGGCCGAAAGCCTGACTGCCTCCAAGTACCAACCCTCGGTAAAATCCAACTTGAGGGCCCCAAACCTGACTTTGCAGGGGGGCCTGAATGTGCTCCGTTACGCCAGATTCATTAAGTTTATTACCAATAACGCTTTTGTCTAATAATTATTTAGAAATCAACCATATCAGTTATTAAAATAGCCACTCATTAAATTTCCGCTAAATTTAAGGACACTTATTAAATTTAATTAATTTTCCGTGCCTGTGTGTAAACATTACTTTAAAACTAAATTTACATTATTTTTGCTATGCAATTTTTTTATATACTATTAAAAATGACTTAGATAATTCGCAAATGTATGGATATATATGCTGCATTTCTCTTGATAAACAAAACAAAATGTGCGCATTAGAACACATGATTCTGTTTATTGTTAAAATGTGTTCATAACATCGTTAACCGTGATCCACAACTGATTCCAGAAAATTTGTGTCATAACCCTAACTATCACGCGTTATTACATCAAGCAGTCTTAATTTCTGGTTGATCAATGCCAAACCTTGAAACGACAAATAACAAAGGAGGATCCCGACTTAACCAGACGCTAATGAATTTAGACGAGTCGTATGTGTGTGGGAGACATAGTAATTAGTGTTTTCCTTTACCCCTTAAAAAAAAAATAGGTATGCTGCTTTTCATAAATTCGCTCTTTTGTGAACTTTTTCTTGTTTCTAATTATAAAATTTTTTAAAAATTAAAATTGTTCTTAATTTTGGGTTTTTATTTGAATGAGTGTTTTTTTAAGTCACTATAAAAGGAACACGGCAGCCGCTGTAGCCAAGTGGTCAAGGTATCGGATCGTGGCTGGCATGTCATGAGTTCGAGCCTAGTACCACTAAGATCCGCCGTGTAGGGGAGCGATGCATGTTAAATCTGTCGAGAGCTAAAACGTCCTCCCGTTAGTGTGATGTGGTAGTTAGGAGAGGGGGTTGCCATTTCAGGTGTCGTTCCTCGTCACTTGACCATGGTTCTAAATTACGAGGTCCGTCGCCCAAAGCAATCGTGTAGCTGAACAGTGTGACGTTAATATTCACTCACTCAAAAAAAGAACACGATTGCTAGTGGTGATGGATCTCGTTATTTTGAACCATGGTCAAGTGACGAGGATGACACCGAGCCAGCATCATCCTCTCCGAACTTCCACACACCACACGAGCGAATGGGAAGACTTTGAGCCTTCATAGATTTCACTTGCATCAACTCCTCTACACGGTAGGTCTTCAGTTGCACCAGAACTTACTCATGACCGGCCACGAGTTCGGGACCATGAATACTAAGCTACCGTGGACACAAGGTTTGATTTCAATCGCATGCATCGAGTGTTGCCAAAAATTGCTAGTTTCTTAAAAAATAATTAACTGATAATTAAATTTACAAAACTCCTCTTTGGCTGCGGTAGTCGAGAAGTCAATGATCAGTGGCGTAACTCACACCCCCGCATTGAGGGGGACCCAGGGTCTGAGGGGCCCAAAGCCTGGATGCTGCCAAATACCTACCCTTTGTGAAATCCCACTTGGGAACCCAAAACCTTACTTTGCAGGGGTACCCAAATGTTCTCCGTTACACCACTCGTCATGTTCGTGAACTCGTGGCTGATGTTTCGTATAGATACGTGTGGTTGTGGTAGGCTAATGTTCAAGGTAACTGATTCATAGCCTGCATCTCACGAGCCCGCTAAAGACCCTCCGTGCAGAGGGGGTAGATACAATTTAAATATGTCGAACGTCCTCCCGTTGGCGAGGAAATTGGAAGGGGTGTTAGCTCAGGTGTCGTCCTCGTCACTTGACCATGGTCGCTTGATCTTCATTATGTGTTTCCCCCCCATAATTTCAGAATGGTGCATTTTCCATTAGAAAATTATTTAGTTATGCAAAACACTGTTAATTAACAAGTATAAAATTATCTCGTGGAACCGAAGATGGCAAACAATAGCATATTGACAATGTAGTGGAAAGCATTTATATAAAGATAAAACATTTTAACAAAAGTTTAAAGTGTTGAAAAAAATGATGTTTATATAATATATATGAATAAAATTTTCAGTTTTAATGAGCAGGATGAGCTTTAAATACTTGTAATTATACAATCTTCAAAGAAATAATAATTTTGCATACATAATTATACCTTTCTTTAAATTTTTTTGTGACGCTTAGAACTTCTAGGTATGCCTTGTGGAACCCCAGGGTTCCGTGGAACACAGTTTGGAGACCACTGCTCTGCACAGTAATAATCCCTGAAGGGAAATTTGCGTGAACTTTCTATAACCGATGGGGAATTCAATCAGTTAGTAAAAAAAATTGGCTGATTGAGGAACCCCGAAATTGGTGTGCCTATCCAAAAAGTAGAAATTTTTTAAAGAATATTTAATGCTGTATGTGTTTGTGTCGTAATAATAGATATTTCATAATTCAAATAAGGACTGATATTTAAACTGTGAAAACGCAACCATTACCCAACAACATCGATACTGAAGCAATTTGAATTGCTATTGACAAATGACTCACAAGTACAAATCCGTAGATGGGATGGAGGAGGAATGAATTTTACTTACTGGACGACGTTAATACTTGAATTATTTGCATTATAACTCGTTTGGGGGTGATGCAGCATAACCTTGACGAAGAGTCGTGACATTTGTTCACCTTTTACCTAATTCTGTTTAGTCTTCCTCAGCAGAAAAGGCATTTCTTTTCCATTGCAAACTCGTCCGTCTTCGGAATGTTTTGTCTCGAACTGTTCCAGATCATTACCTGTGAGAACAGCATCAATCAAACCGAATGTCTGCTTTCTTGAATGCAGAAGCCCCTGAAAAAAACTTCTGTTTTTGATTGTGAGCCTTTTGGTCCGTTGGGAACTTAGAGGTGTTTATTTATTTTAAAAACTCGATTCGGTTCGATTCTCTGTGTTTTCTTTAAAAAAAGTGTGAAAAGTTGAATTTGCATTGGCTACTTCCCACACTATAGTTACGCATCACTAAGCAGGTTTCGGGAATCCCATTGTTTTTGTTAATAGTTGACGCCACACACACACATCGTGGAGAATAAGTGTAAAATAAAAATAAATTGCAAATAGTCGGACGCGGTTTTTGTGTTTTTGAACAGGATGTAGGATTCTTGAAATGAACCGTGTGATGGCGGGTCTGTAGAGAATGAAAAATAAACTGATCGAGTGGTTCTTTAAGGGGGGGGGGATGACCGTGCGACGACTGAGCATAATCAACTTCGTGTGTGGTACCTATTGCATTCAGACAAAGAAAATCGGTTGAAACCAGTAGCGTACAAACACCTCTCTCACAGAAGGATGGGGGATAACATTCTAAACATTTTGAGGAATGCACTGATGCGTAATTTCAGTGGTAAAGATTAAAACGCTTTGGTCTATGTTGTATGATGAAAGAGGCGACATTTCTCGTTCTATATTAGTTTATTGCGGTACTCGTCACACATCGGCTGGCTTAGTGTGTTTACATCATGTGTTGGTCTGCCAGGCCAGATTCTCAAAACTATTCTAAGGGGTTGCCATATTCTGTTCGGGACCCATGGTCGGGTTTACCACAGGGCCTTCCTAGTCTTATTCTCGACTCGGTTTGAATAAGATCATGATCCGAATAAGTTTAATCATTAAATGTTATCCTCGGACATAGACTCAGGAAGTTTTCAGAATATTCTCCGAATTTAGAACTATGACTATTGGCAACAGTAGCTAAACTGCCTTGTCACGTCCGTGTCTAGGCCTACCAACCATAAACCCATATTTACTCACTTAGTCGAAAGGCGGCAATCAGTCGAGTAGGTTTATGCCTAGGTTTATGGAATTGAAAATCACGTACATTAATTTGTTATAGTTTATCGTTTGTGTTCGAGCATTTAACGTATGGCACATGCTGCCTACTTAAGAGACTTAGGTGAGGCCAATTTTTGTCTAGGAGCCAAGAGCCTCCAGAAGTCTTAAGACGTCACTGCAGTGGCGTAACGGAGAACATTTGCCTCCCCCCCCCCTCCGGCAAAGTAAGGTTTCGGACTCAAAGTTGAATTTTACTTGTGTGTGTGTGGCGGCAGTCAGGCTTTGGTACCCTAGAACCCTGCCCCGCTCGCGATGCGGGGGTGTACGTTTCGCCACTGCCTATGGGAAGGGGAACCTTAAACTCTACCCTTATGTGCGCCACTGGCTGAAAAAAATGGGCTAGTTTGATGAGAAACGCCAAATAACGCATTTTAATGTCAAATTCGTAACTCCAGCTATTCCAAATATTCCTGCACCAGTCCTCTCATTGTAGACGCTTCAGTTTGAGTCGGAGCGTCTGCAGACCTTTTAGTTTGTGAATTTTATAAGTTCAGATAATTCTGAGATGCTTGATTTGGAAGATATGTGGCCAAATATATATTCATTCCACACACATAATTCGAATTGGAAAGATAACAATTTCGCGCGCGCGTAAACTTTCATGATAATGGACATGTCCTTGGACATTATAAAGGATTGTTATTTTTGAGAGTACAACCTTACCTTGCACCTTATTACCTTTATTTTGTAAGAAAGTCTTTTTCAGAAATTGTGTTGAATATTCTAATGTCATGAATCTCTTGGGCTTAATGACACGCTAAGAATGCATCAGGTTTTTTTTTTATTAAATCAAAACATATGCTTAACTATACATGGAACTGGTTTTAGAATAATAATACATGTCTAAGTTGGTAAAGTAATCATATATATATCCAACCTTGAAAAAGACAACAAACCCATAAATGGCATTCTTCACATATGCCCTCGTCAGACAAAATTTTCCCACCCTAGCTCGCTCTATGGCAAATATTACCAATCCCTAACCGTACTTATTTTCCTGTACTCCAAAATACCATAATTACATTCAAAATTCCAACTAATATATCTTCATGTAGACTTCGTATGAGTACGAGTCTAAATAATGACGTGCATATCCGCGATGCTTCTTGATTTACCGTTTTGTTAAACTAGTTTTTCGGGTACTTACACAATAAATCCAAATATTCTACACATGCTCTCTTCCGTAGAAAATAGATCCCAAGTTTTAATAATTTTTCTCGAAAAAATAAGGGAAGAATTAAGTTGCAAATTGTAAACAATATTTTCGAACATGTGCAATTAAGAATATTGAGGTTGAACTTGCACAAGAATGGTACAACCTATAAATAAATGATAGTTTAAAAAACCCACAAAAACACCCTTTTATAGTTAATCGAATTAAGTTGTAACTTAATCTTTTGGTCGCCAAATATCGAATTGGTCGCCAAATATCGAATTAATCGCCAAATATCGAATTGGTTGCCAAATCTTGAATTAGTCGCCAAATCTGGAAATGGGATCTGAAATGAGTTGCCAGATGCAGTATGGGATCTGAAAATGGGAAATCGTTAATCCTGAGGATCCTGATCAGGACAATGGAACAAAATTATTAAATTATTGTATTGTCATCGGTCCTGGACAAGTGAGCAAAATTTCGAATTAATCTGACCTTTTAAAGTAGGTAAAAATATTGAGTTCAAAGATTCCGTTACATACAAGTGAAGCTTATAAAAGAGTGTTAAAGATTTTCAAGCATACGCGAATAGGAATGTTGTGTATGAACATTAAGAGAACGGATTTTTACTATTGGTTGCATATCGTGGCATTTGGCAACGTTTTTTTAATTCGACGAAATGGATCGACGGTTCGCAAAATTAACTCTCATTTCGCCAATTCTACGCCAAACCATGTTGATTGAGTTCGGTATGCGAGCTATAAATACAAACCGTGTCGTTTCCTACACTTGTTTATTGTGGTGGAAAATATCGACTACCAAAAACGAAGAAAATACTTTAATTACTCACCTGATTTTTTTGAAAGGGAAAAAAGTTTTAAAAAAATCACAATTTTTCGCCTTGAGGATTGAGACCGTTTCGCTCGTGTGGTACGACGTGATGAATTCGGTTTCTTCATGTTGTACTTCTTCGCATAGTCGCGCATGCGTGGAGGATAACTGGAGCCTTTGGTGATTTTTACACTCTCAGGGTCCAGAGGACAGAGAGAATGCAGCGTTTTCACAGATCGCCAATTTTCTGATAAAAATAAATATATTTTTTTTCACGCCAAACACTTGTATTTGGGATTGGGATGATTTTAAATACCATTTGAGTCGTTCCATGTGGTGTTAATGTCGAGTTCACTGTTGTATGTCTCTTTTTCTGTATATTTCAAAAGAGGATTTTTTGTTTATCACATGCCGCACCCTCAAATAAAGATTTTTGATTAGCTATCTACCAGTGATGAACGGAGGCGGGAGTCCCCTGTCTGGACCCCCCCCCCCCAAAGCCCTTGATTTTTTATTGTAATCCTATGTACATAGTACGGAAAATTTAATCAAGTACTTGTTATTTTTAATTAATTCCTATTATTGATAATTCCCGTGTGCACCACTGCTATCTATACATTTCTTGAATTTCAAAGTTCAGGCGAGAAAATTCTGAACGCATATATTCACTCACTCGAAAGTCTGCGTGCAGGCAACCATCTTACGTGTTTATGCTATAATTACTATTAAAATCTCGCATTAGAAAATCAACATAGTTGTCAGGGATTCTTCAAAATTTCCTTATTCGAACAACAGCAACAAATCTCACCTTAACAAGGAAACACAAAAATGACCACCAAATAATCACCAACGATCCGTGCCAAAAGTTTGCGTACATTTGAGCTTTTAAAGGCCTTTTATTTTAAAATAATTGCACTAAATCGTGTTTTTAAGTAATCATAAGCTTCTTTTATGATTTATTTAGGATTTGAGATGTGAAAGCTCGTGTGATTCCATGGCAGGTTACAAAAAAAGAGATCGATATATTGTTGAAAGAAAATTCCTCATACATCTTCAAAAAATAGGGAAATTTTAAACGAAACTGCTGGAACTGTTAATAGTATAGACATTCATTGATTCAAAAAGTGTTCATAAACTATAAATCGACTAAAATTTTAACGTCCAAGCCAAGATCCAGCCGCCCGTCTGCAGTGTCATTTCGAAAATCTTTCTTTGTAATACGCTCTATTTAAATACATCCAAGACTATAGGCTTTATAAATAGTTAAGTGTAGCTGAAATATTGCAAAAAAAGGTGATGTTAACCACTATTCGATGAGAACTGAAAAAGATGACTATCATGGCCGAGTTGTACTCAAGAAGCCATTCATCTCTCGAGTGAACAGAGCTAAGAGCATGTTCTTTGCCAAAAAATATCTAAATAGGACACATAATTATTGGAAACATGCAATATATTCAATTGAAACTAATTTTTGTATTTTGGTATCAAAAAGGACAAAAATATGCCTGCAAAAATTCCTGCACAGATCTTGAAAATCTTTTTTCGACTCTCAAACATGGAATGCATAATGTTTGGGGGTTCATAGGAAGCCTTTGGGTTTGTAATCTGGAATTTATTGAATCAACGGTGTACAAAATTGATTACCTGGACTTATTGAAGTAAAATATCAGGGCATATACCGATAAATTTACGGTGAGTGATGATTTTTACTTCCAGCAGAACAAAAGAACCAAGCAAATGACTCACGCTGGGAAGTCATTGTGAAGCCATGGCTCCGCAAGCCATCCTAGTCCCCAGACCTAAGCACAATACAGCATTTTTGGGATTTACTCGAGTGAATAATCAGAAAGAACGTAATAACATCCAAAGAGATGCTCAAATCTGTTATAGCAGAAGAAGGAATAAAATAACCACAGAAAAGACAACTAAGCTAGTTGAATCCCTGCCAAATATGATGAGAGAGTTATAGAAAGATCGGAATAGCTTAAAAAGTATTAACTTTTAGTTACAATCCATTATTGTAAAGGTTTTTTTTTAATGTAGTCCACCCTTTGACGCTAACGATTTGAGTCGTTCTCAAGCTATAAATATTTGTATAATTTGAATAATCAGGTGATGGTTGCTTTATACCAGAGGTGGGCAGACTTTTCCAGGGTACGGGCTACTTTTAATTTTTTCAAGGTGTTGCGGTCCACCCAGTATCAGTGGAACACACAAAGGGGGGAGGAGGGTCCACGGGTCCGGACCCTCCTCCATAGCCCATGATTTTATTTTCCGATCGATTTTTATCCCATGTATATAGTACATAACATTTAATTAAATAATATTTGTCAGAAAGAATTCTTTTATTAATAAATGCTAATTATTTATTCAATAATTTATTTCTTGCGGTTCTTTGTTCCCGACAATCTACAAAATGAAAAAAAAATGTTTGGCAGCGTTTTAGGGTAGGGTATGAGAAAGGTACACATTTGATCCTGGACCCCCGCGCATCCTTTGAAAAATTTACGAGTGTCTCCACTGCCCAGGGTTGTAGGTGTGGTGAGTTAAGGACAAAGTCAATAATATTTGTTTTAACTTAATAATAAATATGGAATATATGTACTTGCCTCTCCTTTAATAAAATGAAAAACTAACTTTTTTGAAACCACGCTTAAAGCAAAACGCAAAATACAAACATGATAATAATAGACACAAATATAATAATATCTATTGGACATGCATTTATCATGAAACAATTCAAAATACATTAAAAAATAAAACATTTCTATCTAAAGTTAGTTCTCGTAGTTATTGTCTGTAGAAGACTTAGTTTGCGTACTGTCAGCCGATCTTGAATATTTCCGTATACAATTACTAACGGCTAATCTTCAGGCGGTCACTCCAAATTGTCTTAGCGGTCCACCGGTCGATCGCGATCGACGTAATGCTCACCCCGGCTTTGTACTATTTGAATTTTCGCCGTTAAAGGGATCAATGAAAACTAGTATTGATTCAGAAAGATTTCATTTAACAAGCGATCTTTGCATGAGTAAGAAAGATGATCGTCTGTACGCAGACTTTCGAAGACAAGTGTACGTACATTTCCGTTTATGCGGTAATCGAACAAACCTGCATGGGATCTCATTAATTGTTATTTGGATTACATTAACGTCTCCTTTGGACTTGTTTGTATCAGTAGGTGGAAAAAAAATTGGCTACAATGCGGAGGGCAAAGGCAATAATTGAGAGCCCCAGCTGAGGCAAACTTGCCTGGTTCTACATATTCATTAATCTGGACGCGAGGCGTGGCCTTTCTCTGGGGGGTCCTGGAGTCCCTTTGATTTTACTGCGGAAGTCTTCTTTATAGGATGCTTTAAATTTTGAGGGGTGTAATATTTCCTGTCTGATCTCCAACCCAAAAGGTGTGTCTGTAATTCTTTTTCAAAAATAAAATCCCGCTTTTGATGCCTGTCTGATCTAGAGGTGAGTATCTGCTGTTTCAAGGTCATATGTGGCATCTTTAAGGTATCCAACAACTTGCGACAACTTTATTTTAAAAAAAAAATGGAGATATGGGTGATTTTTTGTTGTTGTTTTTAGATTTGTTTAGTACATTTTAAGAAAAATATGCTAAAATTAAGAAGAGAAAAAGAAATTATCACTAAAATGGGTAAAAATTGACAAAAAAATAACATAAACGCGGCCCATTCTGTACCAAAAGTTTATCAACAAGTTTTCGATTTTTCAATTCCGATGTGTTGTTATGTTATTCATTTTCGAAATGATCTTCAGGATGAAAGATATTTTAATTTCTACAAAAACTAGAGTGCTTTATCTTAGTTATTAAATGAAATTTCTTAAAAGAACAGTGATTATATTCACATAAGGGGCTGTAAATTTTGTAATAAAACAGGGATTGGTCTATCTGAAGTTTTAAAACACTTCTACTATTATACAGAACATTCACAAAAAATTTTAGTTCATTGTTTCCAAAACTTTTTGAGTAATCGCTCCCCTCTATTGAGCATTTTCAAAAAAAAAAAAAAACATTTCGAGTAAAACGCGTTTTAAAGTACCTTTGCTTAAAGTAATGGCATCTGCCTTTACTAAAACACTTATAGTGTTTGCTTTAGTGATGGGAGGGGGATTGGTATTTTTGTAATCAAATAAGATGGTCTATAAAGTAAAATCATAAAAAAAAATTATAAATTTTTGACAAAATTCACAATTTTAGGGTAGTCGGATACCTTAAGGAGCTTTAGTGTAACTCTCTGAATGAATTTTATTTTAACAAGCAAATAATTTCAATGCATTATTATTCTTGAGCCATTTAATATTTTGTATATTTTGTTAATTTTTGTATATTTACGTATCTGGTTTGGCAAATAGTACCTCTTTTGGCGTTTTCTACTTTTAAAGCTCTACATACCTACGGTAAAGGAACTGATAATTTTAATGAACTACAATTTTCTACGAGGAGTAAATTCTTCATTTTACATCTTGTAAGTTACGACCACTTGGTAAATCACGATTATTTGTTATTTAGAATTTAAAAAAATGGACTATATATATATATATCTTTAATATTAAAATAGTTCAAGAAAAATATTTGATTTAAATTAAAATTATTCTATGTAAAACTCAATCCCTGGTAATTACCTTTCTAATTTATAAATTACTGAATAGATATATAAAAATAGAAATGGCCACAATTTCGTTTTTACAAAGCAATTCCATTTTTTAAGGAACGAAGTTGAAAGTAAGGAATACTAAAATGTAAAGTAAAACAATACAATTCGTGTTGATATGGTTATTCAAATTCTTTTTTTATTCATATTTTTATATAAAAAAACTTAAATTCTCGTCACATGATCTAAAAAAAACTATATTAAGTGGAAGCGTATGACGATTGCCTAATTTATTTTCAATTTAAGATAAACGTCTTTTTTTAAAGTTATTTGTTAAAGTAACTTTTTTTATGTTTTTTCCAGAATTTTCCAAAAATGTGATAAATTCATATGACTATGACATCACATAACTGCAATCACTTGTTTCCAGCCAATTAGTTCATGAATTTATATGACGTCACAGTCACGTGACAACTTCAAACACGTGTTTCCAGCCATTGGCTTGAATTCATGCGACATCATAACAAAATAAATGGAATTGTGGGTTTTCAGCCAATTCATGCTCTTTACTGTTGCCAACTTTTGCTTTTTCAGAAACTTTCCTTTAAAAAGCAGATTATTTCTCCACAAAAATAATGCACATTAGACAAAATGTACGTAGCTTAAAATTACACTTATAAATTTAAATTTCTTAATTAAAATTTTTTTTTAAGAATCTTAATATTTAAACATTTTTTCAATTCTAAAATTCAAAATTTTTTCTAAATTCTGCTAGTAGAACAAGTGCAAGGCTAATCAGTTTTGCCAGTGACTATTACCGATATATTCTTTAAAAAAAAAGTATTCTGTGAATTGTCGTTGTGTATGGAATAAAAATAATTAATTTTATATTTCGTTCTAAGCTTGTACGTATAACAATTTAATTGGAATTTTACTGGTTACGTAGTACAAAAACATTAAAACTTTTGTTGTGGATTCTGAATTTAAAAACCCTATTCTGGTGTTTTGCATTTTAATTGTTTAGCAACAATCCTAAAAGACTACACCACACCCCTGACTGTTTTTACGCCAACTGACTATTAGAAAAAGAATTAACCGTCCCTGAGCCAGTTATACCTTTCTACTAACACACATCATAAGCGATATTTAGATTTTGCATCACAAGGCTACTCACATCAATAAGAGGAAGTTGGGAAAGGCGAGCGAGCGCTCTTTAATTTCCTTCCGCTTGTTTTTCTTTTGTTTATAAATTTATTTAAATGAGCAACCTGACCGTCGAAGAGATGGAGTGAGTTGACCGTAAACAAAAGCGACCTCACCGCACGCTCAAAATTCGAACCTTTAGAACCGGTCCTTTTGTCGAAAAAGAATGATTCTTTTTTCAACCTTCATGGCGGGAAAAAAACGCTCTCTCGCACGCCTAGTTCTTCCGTTATTGACACATTGGCCTTGCATGTAGTTTTCTTTTCGCGTTCTTTTTAAACAGACGATTTTTTTCTGCTTCTGCTGTTCTTTGTATTTTTTTAAAAATGAGAATTGAGTCAGCGGTTTTTGGCAACAGGGGAATGAGTTGATAATTCAAAAGAATTCTTTTTTTTCTTTCTTTTTACAAATGAGATTTCCAAGCACTAAAGCGATGGATGTTCTTTATGAGAGTTCATTTTTTTTGTGTATTGTGCTAATATCACCGGATTTAATTATTTTTCGGTTTTTAAAAATGTTTTGATTTAGATTAAAATCTTTGGATTTTTTTTTAAGGGAAAATTTATAGAAAAAAAAACTAATTAGATATGGAAAACGCTAGAAAAAAATTATCATGTTTGTACCGTTTGGATGAATCTAAAGTTTAAGATTTAAAGAAACTGTAAAACTCCAAAAACGTTTTTGTGCAAATAAAAAAGAAATTTGTTTCACTGTACTTTAATATATTGAGCTATTTCATATTTCTTTATAATGATGTATAATTTATTGATTGAATTTTTATATTTTCCTCGTTAAAATCACGCGATAAAATATTGTCTTTTAAAATTTGCCTTCAAAAATTTGGTCGTGCCTTTAAAAGTTAACATGAAACTATTTAACTGACTATTTCATTTTACTTTTCTTCTGCTGCATATTGCTTTTAGGTTACATTTTTTTGTCATTAAAATTTAAAAGTTGCATCACTAAAACATTTCTACTGATATAAATATCATTTTCCGAATTACTAAATGGGAAAACGATATTTTTCTCCCTTTCCTCCTTTTTCTTTCTTTTTTTCTTTCTCGCACTAAATATTTGGAAATAGTTTTCCCAATAAAATAATTCTTAACGTTATTTTATAGAACAAGATTAGTCATTGAAAAGCTATTGTAAAAAAAACTTTCATTTATGCGTCAATGAATTATTTAAGAAGTAACATGTACATTTTGCTTGTGACACGATTATTTTTAATTCGATGAAGATAACAGTGACAGGATAGCATCTTGTTTAGCAGACTTATTGTTCAGATAAGTAGCAAGCGAGCTATTTGTTAAGCTGAATGCGTATTGGAATGACTTGGATCGGAAAAAACGGGTCATCTTGAACAAAAGCCGGCTTCGCAACGCAAGTGAACTGTGGAGGAAATATTGTTGTACGAGTTCACATACAATGCTTACTGAACTTGTATATTTTGACGCCCTTATGCCAAATTGTTTTATTACTTTTTAAAAGATGTATATGTTTGCATTCTGTTTATTTATTCCGTGTGTTGTTTTGAACTAAACTTATTGATTTGAGATTTCATTCTTAATAGTTCTAACTTTATAATTCTTTTTTTTCACCCTCTGTAAATTGTTCGATATGTATTAGACCACAGGTATGAAACAAAGTAGAACCCACCAAGAGATTTTACGTAACCCGTTGCAGATTGTAAATCAAATAGTTCGATACTTTATTTCCTTTTTTTTTTTTGCACATACAAAATCTATTGTGATATTTTATATAAAAATTAAGATTTTTGACGTGAACAAAAGAAATGAAACTTTCCCTTAATAAATATGCATGAAATAATTAAGATTCGTATTTTTTTTTCATCAATAAATTTTCATGCTCTTTTCTTTTAGAGGTACAGCATTGGAGTTATTCTTTGTATTTGAGTTAAAAACTTTTCTTTGTGCACTGTTTCTTAATCTTGTATTTTATAATTACATTATCTTACCTATCCCCCTAAAAAAAGGGGAGGGGGCTACTTAAAACGTTTGTCCTTGGGTGTGTGGTGATTAAAATTTATACTGATATTATTTTCATTGAAAAATAAAAATGCAATCTGATTTATATGCCAGAGATACATTAGCTTGAATAGTTAAAATGAAGTTTAAGGATCCAGGTTAGCAATTTCAGATTTTTTTTTTGGCAGCTTTAAAATCGATTATCAAATGAAAACTAATAATCCTCAGAAAATTGGAAAGCTGATATTTTGTTGCTACGTCATGGCTTATGTATTAGGGTGCATTTTTAGGAATTACTTCACTACGTTCTTTTCGTAAAAAAAAATTTAAAAAAAAATTTATCCTAAATTTTTATTTTTTTTCACAACAAGATAAAAATATTACTAGTTATAAACTTTATTATTCTTGAGCATGCGCAATCAAGAATATTGTGTTTGAAAATGCACGGTAAAGCAAGACAACCTATACAATTTTTTTTCGACCATGTGCGAACAAGATTGTTTTGGTAATTCGTTTCCAGACACATTTAACAGATTGAAGAAGCTAGGCCATGCTACTTTAACCATATTTTCATCTATCTACACCTGTGAGTAGTTATTTTCAGAGAGGAATAACATTAAAGACTCGCTTAGAAACCGTTTGGCAGATGACTCCAACTCATCATGCATTCTGCTAAAAGTAACATCTTACAATCCTAATATAAGTTATTTTTCATCTAATCTGCACAACAGCACACACACTAATTTTACTTTAATTTAAATTACACCTATAACTAAAACATTTACTACTGTAAAGTACAAAATGTTGTTTTTCGTAATAACTAAAGAGTTTGGAGTTGTTAGTAATATTTAGTTTTATTAATTTCCTAATAATCACGTCAAAATTATTTGATGGCACGCCTATATACCTCATTAAATATTTCTTTTAGAAAAAATGGCACGTTGTTCTAAAATGATTCGCTACCCCTGAATTAGAAGTATGCGGTTGATGTAATTGTCCAATGATTTGAAGTACATCCATTCACAATCTTTCTGACGTGTATTTTCCAGCCGTCACTAATTAAAAACTATTACCCTGTCCCGGTTGCAGCTTTGTTTTTCTTCTCTCTTCAGCATCTCTGGATTTGATTGACAGGGTTTTCCTGGACGCGGAAATTTTAACCGTGATTTCGCATTCACAGTATCAATCACCACTTACCTAAAAAGTCAATAGAGAAGTCGGGCAGCAGGATTTTCCGTGTGTTTTCCGCAGCGACCTCAGTGTACGAGATGGGTTGACCTTTTTTGTGAACCGCTTTGGGAAGAAAAAAAATTCTTTTTTTGGCATCTGTGTTTTGTTGATTCTTTGCAGGCGCTGAACGAGTTTTGCTGCTTCTCTCGACCACTGGGTTAGTCAGGGTCGTGTTCCAGTGTCTCGGTGGTTTTTTTTCTTTCTTTAGTTGTTGCTTTTGTACATCTTCTGTGTTTTTATTTTCTTAGTTGTTTGGAACATTGGTTCCAAGAATTAAAAAAAAAAAGCGGTACAGAGATTTTGTTTGCCGTATCTTCGAGAAAGAAAAAGTTTGATATTAAATACAGACATGTTGTTTAATATTACTAATGAAAAGTTTTGACATATATATGACAATTAATGGTTGTAATATTTTTATGGCGTCGGTACAGTGGCGCACGCAGGAATTTTTCAAAGGGAGGGGGCAGTAACGCGGTTTAAGCTCATTTCGGGCTCTGCAGCGCCGGTTTATTCACTGAGCGCTTGAGGTGGGTGCCCAGGGTCTGGAAGGGCTCGTAGCTGGACTTAACCAGGTTTTCAGGTAATAAATTTCGATCCGCCATTGCCATAGGGGGCTGTAAATCTTCTGCACCTAAGGCCCGAATTGAGCTTAAACCGGTTCTGGGGCCCTGGGCGCAGATGATCTACAGGTCCCCTTGACACGGGCGGATCGAAATTTACAACTGACAAATCTGGTTAAATCCAGCTTATCCGGGCCTCTCGGAGCCCTTTTGGGCTCTGGGTGCCTTTGGGAGGGGGGGGGGGTCTAGGGTTGAAAGTCCATCATTCTCGTTTCATCCTCCAGTATGCTGCCCAGCGTATTATTTTGATTTTGTCGATTTTCAGGAACAAACAGTAAAAAATTAATTATTGAATAAATAACCAACATTAATTAATAAAATTAATTATTGACAACAAATACTTTTTTGCAATTTTACGCACCATAAGCTTAGGATTATAATCAATCGAAAAAAAATCAAGGGCTTCCGGGAGAGTGTTCCCTTTGTGTGCGCGACTACTACCGCTGTAGCCTAGTGGTTACGACCGTAGATTTGTGGACGACGAGTCACGAGTTCGAACCACAGTGTCACTAACAGAGGCTTAGCTAGGCGTATTAATGATACGGGGCTCCAACCTCTGGGGGTCCCCAAAACGTGAAAGCAAAAAAATCGCAAAATGCTAAGGGGCTTCTGGCAAGGGCCCGAAGGATATTTGATACAGGGACTAGACTAGCTACGCCACTGGTCACTAAAGCTCCACCTGGGCTGGAAGGGGTATCAACTCTAGGATTGAGGCACTATCGTGGCTCAAATTCCTCACGCGTGTGGAAAGCTAGAGTGGTATATTAAAACAATTTTTGTTCGTCTCTTAACTGTAATTCAAAATTAGGAGGTTCGTCGCCAAAAGTCTCCTACCAGTATAAAAATTCACATCCAAATTGAAATAATAACCGGTGTTTTTTGTTAAAATGTCTCTACTTTGTTGTATTAAAATAGGAATAATTTCACTTCTAAGCGAAACATTTCAAAAATCCTCCTCCTGGCTCTATAGAGATGACTTGGTTGTATATAAACAAAATAATATTATAGAAGCATTTTTTTTGTTTGTTTGTAAAATAACGTTTTGAAGATGTCATTCTTTCTTAATTTTATTTGATAAAATATCATATTTAAATATAAAATTGTATTGTAATAGTATTCTTAAAACAATTTTATAAGTATATTCTGATTTAAGTGACACTATAAATATCAAAATTGTTTATTTATACGCTTTTTCAAAATCATGGTTCAGTGTGAATTTAGTCACCTAAATTTTATTTGTTCGGTGGTATCTGGATAAGGTTATAATAAGTTAATCTTTGTCTGTTAAATTTTTGCTTTATTGAAGATTATTTGTTCAGTTTTCACGATCTATTCGTCTACCGAGATTAAAAAACAGAATACTATTTTATTATGTATTCTATTTTATTATGAATATTATTTTATTTTTATAAATTTTTGGCAATTTTGATTTTTTTTAAAAAAAAAGCAGACGATAGATAAACTTTGTTTTTGACGTATCGACATTCCTCGTCGCACCATTCATTTGCCCCTCTGAATTTACAAATTAAAATTCACACACACACAAAAACCTTTTTGGTATTTTTCTGTTTTGTCGGTGCAAGCGATAAAGTCGCCAAAAATGATATAACCGACGCCAAATAGAATATTCCCGCTGGTAAACTTTTACCACCATATTTACAAATCGCGTGGTCTTATCACGCCATATATATTATAATATCATATTATTTTTCATAATATATAAAATGTGAGAAAAACCAATGAGAACTAATATTAATTTTTTATGCGCATATTATGTTGTCACCAATAACGCCAACTTGGCGAGTTTTGCGCCGGAAAAGCGGAAAAGTACCAACTTCTTCCTGGATATCTTTTGTTTTGCCAATCTTAGTTTTCCTGGTTGTTTTTTATTTTGCAAATCGTAAACGTTTTCCTGATTTTTATTTTGCAAATATTTGACGTAAAAATAATAAGATAACGAGAGAATAATTTGCAAAAATTTGCATAATTCCTAAATCTCTCGATTTAAAATTGCATACTATATATAATAGGGTTACGAATCTTGAGTTTCAATTTGCGTAAACAGGAATAGAGAGTATCCTTTCGAGATAATTCTTTTCCGAAGGTTGACTGTCAGGTTTAAAAGCTAAAAATTCTCGTAAATCGAAAACACCCAAGGAAAGGGGGAAAAAATACCCTTGAAACTCTCTTTGTTTATCTTTTCGCTAATCAACGGAAGCGCGAGTTTTTGCATATTTCGCGCGGTGGCTTTAAAAGTAACTCGTATGCCTTTTTTTCTGTTATGATAATAGTTAAAACTATAATTACTTTTCTTAAAGAAATTCTTTTTTTAAAATATATATATATCGCGTTACATAAATAATGGGCATATGAAGTTATCCCGTAAATAATATTATGCAAACGAATTTTCTGTGGAAGGAATACAAAAATAGTGCCAATTCACGCCAATTTTAAAACAGTTTTGGCGTGATGTTCCAAAGTATCCAAGACATAAGTAAAATGTATAATGAAATGCGAAGAAGTATCATTCACACAAAAAGTCAACCTGTAAGAATTTTTTTTTTGAAATTAAAGAAATTTCAGCAATTTTTTATGTTATGTGTATGAATCATTGAAAATTTTAATGGACTATTTTAGAATAGTTGGTTTGTAATTTACATTTAATTGTGTTCAAATCATATTTTTTTGTATTCTGTGTAATTTTTATGATTTAAATTTTATTTACAACTTACGCGATGCTTAAAAAATATATTTATTTACTGTGTAATAAAAAGAAAACAATCACAAATGAGAGGTTCTGATATTTTGATAATTTTATCAATAGTAAAAATTTCTAATGAATTATTCAGTGTTTCTTCAGCCCTACCATCCCCATTAAAATACAGTACAAAAATTCATCTTTTTGCCATAGTAGACAAGTGGTCATGACCAATATGTCATGAGTCCGAGCCCTAATACCACGAAGACCTTGAGACTGCGGTAATCTAGTGGTCAAGGTCACGAACTCGTAGCTGGCGTGTCATGAGTTTGAGCCTGGTACCACCGTAGGTTTGATGCACGTTAAATCCGTCGAGGCTCAAACATCTTCCCTTAGTTGTGGTATGGAAGTTAGGAGAGAGGGTGCCAGCTCAGGTGTCGCTTTCGTCACTTGACCATGGTTTAAAATTACGAGGTCCATCACCAATAGCCCCCGTGTAGCTGAATAGGGCGACGTTAATATTCACTCACTCACGGCCATGAAGGCCTACCGTTTGGAGGGGTTAATGCACGTTAAATCTGCTCAAAGTCCTTCCGTTGAAGTGGGGAGGCAGTTTGAAAAGGGGAGTATACTAGCTCAGGTGTCGTTCCTCGACACTTGACCATGGTTCAAAATAAAGAGGTTCATCGCCAGAAACCTTCGTGTTGCATTAAGGTAACGTTAATAAGCACTCAGTCGTGCTCTGTGTTATATTTATCGAGTCTTGGTGCCATTGAAGATTACTGTGTGGAAGAGCTGATACACACACACATCTATCAAGGCTCGAAGTCCTTGCGTTGGCGTGCCAGCAACCTGGGGGTCACCCACGGGGTATCACCCACGTCATTTGAAAGTGTAGGTTCATAGTACGACATAATTCAACAACCAAATTCATTTGTTGAAATTATTTATTTAATAATTTTAAATCTGAGCGGACATTTTTTAAAAAATATAATTTTAAACTTTAATACCACGTACGGCAAAATTACATTAAAAAAAAGCCATTAAAATTTTTTTTATTACAAATATTATTAACATTTTTCAAAAATATATTGCGTAGGATATGAAAAACGCCGGCTGGGTGGGGTGGTTGGTTTGTCGCTAGCCTTCTACACCCAAGGTTGCTGGCTCGACCCCGGCCCAAGTCGGTGGATTTTCTTGATGCAGAAAATCGACAGCGGCCATTTCGTATGATTATATGGCATGTGAAAGATCCTTAGAGTGTCTGTTTGGCTTGGATGCTCTCGGCAGAATTAAATCCTAGTACAAAGTTCACATCGTCAAGAGCTCAGGTGCCTCCCTCTGTGGAGGAAACTGGGCGTCAAAATTGCTTGCTGTAATTGATATCGCCTATATGTTGTAGCGCTAAAAAGTGGTACCAGCTCCTGGAGAATGTACTAGGTCTGCACAGGTTTAAAATACCAATATGCGCAGCCATCATTAAAAAAAAAAAGGATATGAAAAACATTAAAATAAAGTGTTTTCATAAAAGATTGAACAAAAATTTGATAGTTTAGCCTTTTAAATCCCGAATTTACCAATCCACAGCTCCATTAAATCCTGAATTTCTTCAGGGACTGTTGGGCAACAAATGCAATAAAAAAAATTGCCTTATCTTAGTCTTGTGTTTGGATTCTAGCATTATTACAAATTGGGTGCAACGAGTCAAAAATGCTTAATTTCTGTAAAGAGTTCTTTCTGGGGGAAAAAAAAAAACTTTTAGTTTAAAGATTAATTTGAATTCAAAAGTAAAATTTTTAAAATTTCCTCGATTCTTGTAGGGAAAACGTTTAATATTTTCATAGGGCGAGCATGCGTGAGAAAATGTACTACGTTAAAAACAAACACTCGGAGGGAATATCCTTGAATTTTTATTTCTTTCCGGTTTTAGGAAAAGTTTTTACGCAACCAACTTAAAAATAACTTCGACGACATTTATCTGTTTGTGAGATGGCCATTGAAATTCTTGCTCCCTCTCTATAAAAACGAAGGGGGAAAAAAAAGAACGTCTTTGTGGAAACGCTATATTCTATAGAAAGGAAAAGGAAATCAGTGACGTCAATCACCCCTCCCTTTTTCTTAGACCTTTATCCAGATAAGCTCCTCTAAAAATCACATTCAGTTTCGATCAGGAGGAGTTTAAAACATCATCTGACCTTTAAAGATGCTTTTGTGCTAGAAAAAACATCCTTTGGGAGATCCTCAGAAGTTCAAAATATAGGATGTTTTTGAATTACAATGATTTGCAGCGGTGAGGTTCAGCGTTCTGAATTATGGTCGGGGGAGAATTTTTTGAGATGAAATTTATAGTCGCTTGTGGGAATAAGGTCTATTGATTGAGATTTTTGGGATGGTCCTAAGTTTTCCTTTATCTTTTTCCCAAGGTCATTTATGTATGTAATAGAGAGGTCATTGCCACTTTTTAAGCGGATATATAATTTTTTATATTTTTTTAGGTGGGGAAAGGATAACGCGAAAAATTCTTAATTTTTTTATATATGGTAGTTTAAAATTAAATTAATATGTAGTTTTTTTAAGGTTGCTTTTTTTTGTTAAGTTTATGTAAATTGTTTGAGGGTTATGATTTTTTTTCTGGGAAAATATTTTTCTGTAGTGAAATCCACGTTACCTAATTTAGTTTTTAATTAAGAGTGTTCTATCATAATTGTAACCCTGATAACATAACGTAACCACTTTTTTGGCAAAAAAAAAAAAAAATATTGAATGCAAAACAGGAAATGTTTTATTATTGATGCAAATGATTTTATCTTGCAAAACTTAGCAATTTTTTTTAAAATTTATTTTTTATAGTTTTGCGATATTTAGCAAATGCCTTGAAAATTCTTCAATGGACTTTCTTCTGTTTTTAAAATTATATGTCGATAAATCATCAGTTAAAATTATCGTTTGTCTTTCCGATCAGAGAGAGAGAGCAGAAATAAATAACAAATCAAACTCAATAAATAAAGTGAAAGTAAGGCACAATTTCTTTAAAAGGCGCAATTTGTTGTGATAAAATAAAACTTTTTTTTCTGATATCACAAAAATAAAACTTAGAAGATGAACTAATTTAAAAAAAAACAAACAGAAAATTGTTAAATATTTATTTTTTTATAAATTATTCATTCTGATTAATAAATAAAATTAGATAAAAAAAACTGAGGAACACAATTTTGTTTTTCAGTTTTGTAATATATTTTTTTAAAAAATCTGCTTGGGGAAAATAGCATTGCGTTTTAAAAATGATAAAAAAAAAAAAAATTCAGAAAAATTCCTCTTTTGGTAAAACTCTGAGTGAAAAATTTTTTTGAAATGTACAAGTCACTGAACCAGTTAAATAGTTCCGTTTGGGGAAAATAAAGGAAAATCCCCTCTTCACAAATCCATTTACTAGAAACATCAGATAACGATAAAACATCATAACCATTTGTGGTTATTCTAATAATTATTTCCTGTTAGATTCTTTTTATTGCACTCAACTACGTTTTTATAATTCCCGGTTCTATGAAATCAATGAATCAGCCTTCTATTCGAATATTTCTCAACAAAATTTAATATTTTTTCCCATTCTTAAAGCAAACAGAACAATACAAATAACTTATTCAATCCCTTAAATGGTTCATAAATAATTAAATTCGTATTCTTCAAAAACAATCAAAATATTACACACCAGGTGTCAAAACAAAAACCGCGTATAAATTCATTCAACGGGAAATCGTAATAATGTATCCGGCGGTTGGCAACCGACCTATCATCGTCTGTTTCCTCTACGTGATTCGAGGTCACTATTCCTGTCGCGAACAGTACAAATTAGAATGCGCTTAGAGCCGCTAGAGGCAGGAAAGTTCTATCCTTTCATTGGAAGTATTAAACCGGGTGGAAGCGGAGGAAAGGTGATTTGAGGCTTATTACTCGTCATTGTAAATAATGTGTGGATGATAAACGTGTTTTACTTATTGGATTGTTTAGTTTCATTTGTTTATCTGTCTGATACGGTTGCGGTATTTAGTGAGCTCAACTTTTTTGGATTTTTATAAAAAAGAATAAAATGGTAAGTTTTTCCCAACTGTTTCTTAAAAAAATTGAACAAGCAAAATTATTTGGATAAATATTCTTTTTTAAACTTTCATTTTATTTAAGAACACTTGTTTTCGTTGCTATAAACATAAGATTTTTTTGTGTATAATATTCCATTAAAAATAAACTTCAACTTCTTCGTAAAACTTTTTAAAATTTATTTTATCTAGGTGTATAATTTTAAGATGAGCCACACACAAAATTAATAGTTTTATTTTGATTTTACAATGACGAATGAGGAGAAATAAAATTTTCGATCGCAGAACTTAGATTAACGAAACATTGACAAATGTAAACCTTTTTAACCTGAAAAGTTTTAATTTGAAGGGAAAAAAAAATTGCTAACTGATTTATTTAAAAATGAACAAATTGATTTCAGTATGATCTTTTTTGTCAAACTTTTCTTATACTGTGATATGTACATTGCTGGAGTTTATTTTAAGTTTTAATTTAAACGTTATTTTAGAACAATTTTTATTTAACTTTCTTCGTTAATTGAATAATGATCAATGTTAGTTTTGACGAAACTTAAAGACTCGAATTAATAAAATAAGTTTTGAGTTTTATCATTCGTCTATTAATAAAATTTTTTATTCAAGAAAAAAAATTTCTACATTTAAATGCTTTTGAAGGTGGTAATGATTTCTGTAAGCATCTGTAAAACAATTCAATTTTTTAAAAAAAATTTGTCCCTGTAGGACGTATCTCTTAAATAAAACGACATTTTTAGTTTAGAAATTACTATAAATTTCTTTTATTCGAGGTACTGGTAACTTACGACCAGTCATTAATTTCCTGTCCATAATTCTTGTAAATAGTTTCCGATTAATGTTTTTCAGTATCTTCGTAATAAAAAATTGACTTCCGTATTTTTCTGTCTCATAATAAGCTATTAACCAGTGCAATCACCTTATTCGCAAATTTGTCATGTCAAAAACAACTTCTCACATCTGGTATAGCTTATTTATTCAGTACTGTGGTGGCAATGCCCTTTTGAGAAATAAAACCGTTTGGTGAGTCACAAAATAAACCTTTTGTCAAATGCGGAAAAGAATATCAATGTTTTATTGAATCACGAATTTTATATTCCAACTATCAGCCGAACAACGAAGAAAATTTTTTACGACCTTGTTATGGATAAATTATTCAACAGAACTACCGATTGAATTGCTTTTATGGGGGAAAAAATTTACTCTTGCAACGTTGGATGCCACTCACTTCTTGGTAAAACAAAACTTGTTCCTTTTTTCGTCTTTTATATTAAGAAATTCTAATCGATAATTTTTTATTCTAATCGATATTGTAATCAGCCATCACCTTATAAAATTCTGAATTCAATACATGCATTAACTACAAAAAATTGAAATTTTTAATTATGATTATTTATAGTCCATAACTTTAGAGTAGAACGGAGAAAGCTTCTGAAATCTGTCTTCGAACGTAGTATGTAGTTCTAAAACGTTTGTTTATTTATGTCTTATAACATTCCTTTTTCCATGTTGTCATTTATCGTTCTGTATTTTATATTCGAAAAACATTCTGGATTTTGACGAAATTTTCAATTTGAATTAGAAATTTCACTCGGACGTGATGGTTAGATAAAAATGCGAGTCTAGATTAAAATTTAATAAAGGACTGAAATTGAAATATAAAATTGCAACCAATTGTAAATTAAATATTTATAAATTTCTTTGAAATTAGTTGTGAAATAACTTTCAAATTGTACTCAATTATCTTGTTAGTTTTATTGTTTTATATCTTAGCTCGTTTTAATATTGTTATTGAAAAAAAAGTTTTAAATGGAAATAAAGTTTATCACATTTATTCGAGTAATAAAAGCGTCATACAATTGTTTTTTATTATGCAAATAAAGTGACCAATTAAAACTTCTTTAACATTTTATTTGGCAACGAACCGAGTAAAATTCTTTGTTATCAAGCAACGAAAGCGCCACCTTAATTTGTGAACCTCATTATCCAAACTTCCGCATCATTTCATACTACTATCACACACTAAGCCTAGAGAGAGAGAGAGAGAGAGAGTCTGACTTTAATGAATATAACCTCGAACTCGCGACCTTTCGAATTCCAAGCTAGACTTTTATACAAGATCACCACAGCTTTAGTGGTAAAAGTCGCGAGTTCCTTCGCTTTTGTGTTCCGATTCCATGAAAAATTGTTCGGTTTTTTTTAACTATGGCTAACATTAAAGAAACACGAAAAGTTTTTAAAATGGCAATATATCTATTCGTCCCAATACTGAAATCTATAAATATTCAACGAATTCATGTATCGCTTCAAATTTGAGAACTTTTTAAAGTATTCTTATTTTATAAGATTTTTTAACAAATGTTTGCATTGTCGAATATCCGTTTTTATTCTTTGTAAAAATATTAATGCTATGAAGCAGCATTGGCTAGCTCCGAACCCACAATACAACATTATTCCTATATTTTTGATCAATAGTTATTTTTACTAGTAATATTCCCCCTCCCCTTTGTCCTCATGATTTTAAAAAAGATTGCCTGCTCCTGTTTTAAAGATATCCGAACACTTTCAGATTGCTTTTTTAAAAAAAGCGTTCTAAAATCTAAATTTTTGGAATCAATACCAATAAATATCAGTATTTAACCAGCAATATTTAAAAATACTTGAAAGCAGTAAGAGAAAGAAGTAATAAACTTATGTCTAGTATTACTAAAACCACAAACATTTATCGAAGGAACACACTAAAATTTTAATGTTTTAATAGGATATAAAAATTTTAGAGCCGAGATCGAACAATTATTGAAAGGAATGTGAAGTATTTATAAGGCCATTATTGATATAGCAGGTTGTAACTCAAAAAATATTTATACAGTATGGATTATTTTAGTACATTGCCCTAGAAAATAATAAATATAAAGTTCGAAAAGTTTTGTGGAAATACATTTAATATTTATAGTTATCAGACTCGTCGCGTGATAGATTTTGAACAATTTTAAGTGCTCACTTCCAGTTAATCTAATTTGATGTAATTTATTATTCTTTATGTAACGTAGAAAAAAAATTGTTTGGAAAAGTCAAGATTTCTTTATTCAATAGAATTAAATAAAATGTATTTGTTTTGATCTAAATTAATAATTTTAATGTGTTCGGATATCTGAAGCTTATGTAGTATTCAAATATTCGAAACTAATGCAATGAGATTTCAAAAGGATTGGGAACAAAAGCATTGGAATATGCTTCTATAACCCTTTAATAAAAATTTGCTTAAAACTAATTAATCTGTTTTATATCAGTTATTTAACCATTATGATTAATAGTTGCTTGTAAAGCTAGACTCGGCAATTATTTGCAAAGCGAGAGTGAGAATATTAACGTCGCACTGATTAGCAACACGAGGGCTTTTGGCGACGGTCCGTGTAATTTTGAACCATGGTCAAGTGACGCGGACAACACCTGAGCTAGCACCCCCTCTCCTAACTACCACGCCACACCAACGGGGGGACGTTTGAGCTTTCGACAGATTTAACGTGCATCGCTCCCCTACACGGCGGATCTTTAGTGGTACTAGTATCGAACTCATGACACGCTAGCCATGATCCGATGCCTAGACCACTCGGCCACCGCGGCCTCTATTTGCAAAGCAGTCTATTGTATTGTATTGTTATGTAGCTTCATAAACAACTTTCATACCATTAAAGTAAATTGAAGATAATTTGTGTTCCTCAGAACTTTCCACATGTGAAACCCAAACCTATTTTTATCAACGTGATTATGGTAATTTAGAATTGCGCCTACTGCTGAAGTGTTTTTATGGAATGTCATAATTCTGTTTGTTGAAGATGAATTGTTTTCACTTAACCCCTACGCAGGAAGAAGATAAGTTATTTACTTATTGCCGAGGTAACTTTCTCGGTAAAATACCTAATGTGGTTTTTGGAACAATGCGGTGTTTTTATTACTGGATAGAATTTGCTCACGTTGAGTTAAAATTGATGATTTAAATGTGAAGAATTTTTTTATGGCTTCTATTAAGTTGTTCTTTTGAAACAGTGTTTTACGTCACTGATGACTAATATTTGGTTTTAAAATGCGCTGAACTTTACTGGTTAGTATGTTCGTCTTATCTCAGCTGATATAAAGCTGTAAAGCAGCTTGTTAACCTACGATTTATCTTAACTTGTTTGTATCTGAAGATAAATGTTCAACTTGTTCTCATTTACGAATTTGAAAGCTTATGTTGAGTTGAATAAATATCACTGTTACGAACTCGCATTTTTGAAATAGGATATTCACTTGATAGAATATTTGTCTGTATTACTTGCTTTTTATTTTAAAAAGTAATAACTCTTCCTTTTCAATTTTCGTTTTTGCGTGGATAAATGGTAAGTTACATCTTATTTTTGAATGGCTTTACGATATTTTGATTCTAAATAATTTCATTGGTGTATTTTTATTGTAATACATTTGTGACTGTCAGTCAATGGATAATTATTGTAGTAAATTTAGCATGTATATTCGTATTTGTTAAAAATCATTCCACGATTGACTTGCAACGTAGTATTGATAATTATTTAGGGTTTCGAACAAGTCGTCAATATTGGCTTGCTTATCGTTATTAGCGATCTGTCTTATATCGATGCTTATTTTTGTAACACACGATGTGCACAATTTGTAATACCGATCTTTGATGAGCTCAAAAATTTTTTGCCAGTGTTCTTGTATGTGGTTAAATTTTTCTTGTTGGCACGAAAAAACATTATTTGCTTATATTCCCATTCTCAACTTGATTTATTTACTTTGTCTGCTGTTATTTATTAACTGTGTATAACCCCCCTCCTCACATATTAACAGCAGAAAGATTTTCACGTCCTCTAGCGGCTTGAACTATCTTCAGTGATGGCCAAACTTCCGAACTGTAAGGACGTTCGAGCCTGCGCTCCGATCCCCTTTCAATTGTAATCTAAATATTTGTCCTAGTTATGTATATTAATGTTTGTTTTGTCCTATAAACGTGTTTAAATTAGCTAGTGGACTTAAAAACCCCTTCCCATTGTGTCCCTTTATTACATTGGGTCACACCCCTTATAATTTGGCGCCCACCGTAATAGTTTGACACCCAACGTTATAACTGTTATTATATATATCGGAAAAAGGCATAAGGTTTATCAAATGAATTCATGGAATCATGCACGACTTGATATTCTCCTCTATATGAATCATAATTTTTCAATATGCTATGACAATTTTTTTTTTTGCTAAAGTATTTGCTAATTGATTTTAAAACAAAATTTTTTTTTGTTAAAAAGAATACATATATTGAAACAAAGTAGTATTCATTTTAACATGTTTTTAAAATAATAAACAAAATTTTTTTCTTACTGTAATCGTGTTCAGGTATCAAAGCATAATGCTAAAAATTAAAGTCAGGAAGTACTTTAAGATTGTGGCGGAACTACGCAAATTTATATTTATTCTAAGTGCTTATTCAACACACACAAAGCAGTGATGAAACGACTTCAACTCTTCCTTTTTGATTGGGAAGGTTAAAAATAAACGAAAGATGTCGTCAAATCGGCGTCCTTGCATCGTTTTAATTTTCCTGTAGGCAGGTGGTTAATTATTGATCCTGCCGTGACTTCTTACCATGTGAGGGAGCATTTTAACAGCACACACACCTGCCCGAAGCATTTTACATCTGCGTTTGCTTATCATGGTTTAAAAATATCCACGAAGTACCTCGGTTTCGAGGAGTCTCTAGTCAAAAGGTTTTATCTAAAACATTCATTTTAAGCGGTTTGAAATCGTTAAGTAAATATTTGACTCGGGATCGTGAGTAGTTTGGATATTTATTGATAATAAACGATTTTTTCTTTGTTTGCAGTAGTAGGTGGCAACAGAAAGGTTTGAAATACTTTAGTTTTTCTATTAGTTTAAAAATAATTCGATATTTTTTCGAAGATTGTTGCAGCTTCTACAGAGATCATATCCTTGACAAGATTCATAACGTGATGTTGACGCATTAGTGTTATTTAAATAAATATACACATTTAGAGAGAACAAAAAAGGATCCGATTGAATATCAGGCTTGTGTATTTCTTCTCAATGACACATTATCCAAAATTTTATTTAATATTTGTATTAATCTTAAAAAATTTTAAAGTATTTTATTGTAATTTGGTCCAGAAAGAGCTATGTGTGGCATTCATTCTTATTTTATGTAAATATTTATCCATTCTAAGTTTACTGTTCCAAATCCAGCACTAATTTATGGACCTATTTACGCTGAGCAACAAAAATATTTTCATGTCACAAGCATTTGATCTTCCCTTAATATTTGTCTACCATTATAAAAATTAAGTAAGGTTCATTTCTTTTTTTTAGATACTATTTGTATTTGAAAATTGTGATTGATTTAGTTTTTTGATGTTTTCTGAAACTTAGATTAAAAGTTTATCCAAAACTTAGTTAATTAGCATCACAGTATTCGTTCAACATACATCACTGAAAAATAAAAAAATCGGTTCTTTCTCACATGAGCGTGTAAAATCTCAGGCAATTTTACAGAACGATAGAGTTGCCAGATTCAAGAACACTAAATTCTTCAATATTCACTTTCTTAATCAATTCATTCAACTTCAAGGAATCGCGGCGTCCAAGATTCTTTGGATAATTTAATAAAATTCTGCTTTGTAAAAAGCGACATGAATTCTGAGTTATATATTAAATACATTTCCTTGTGTTCCAATTAAAAATATGGAATTTTAATGATCGCTCGAAAATTAATATATTTACTAAATTTTTTTCCTTTACCGCAAAGAACGAATTCCTATTAAAATATTCATTGGAAAATGAATCTTAAAACGCCAGGCGGAACTTTCTACCAGAAGGTCGAGAAAAAAATCTCTCGTCTGCGGAATTCAAACGCTACTCCACGTGTTATTTTAATTACCTTAATTACCATGTAACTGTGATCGCAGTTGAGATAATGAATAATCTTCGGCATAATGACTTTCATTCTTTAACAATTTTATTCTCTTAAAATGAGTCATCAAAAATTCTTGTAGTATTTTAACGATACAATACTACGTGTCATTTCGGATTTTGTCAGTGTTCGTTCAAGTGTTATAAACTTTAATAAATAGTTAAGTGTCATTTTTTTTGGACATGTAGTAGTTTTTTCATCATTTTCATTGTTCCATTTTAAACCATTGTTACGAAAACATCGTTTTATTTTTTAATTAATGAAAAATTATTTCCCGTGTCATATGTGAATATATATGGTAAAATATGAATAAATGTGATGAATTATTTTGAAGGGTCTGTGTGTGTGTGTTAAGTTTTGGAAGATTATAAAAACTCGACGGCAAATTCGAATAAATAGGTGCATTAAAAATTTAGTGTAAATCGATTTTTAAATTATTGTATGTTTTATTTAAATGCTTCGGAAAATACAATAAACTCTTGTTCATATGTTTTTTAAAGCGTTCAATGCATGGGTTTTATAATTTTAAAATCTGTCGATTATTAATTAAAAAAAAATTTCCGAGATTTCTTTCTGGCTACTAAATTCATCCCAGTAGCTCAACCCGGTTTTTTACGTATTGTACAGTCGACCAATTTCGTCAAATCGCATGACACTGCGACATACAGACAACAGTTTATGTGCATGTTCGAACACAATAATGACGATGACAGAATTCGGTGACATTTTTTGAACTGACGACGTCTTTTATTTTGGGGAAGTTGGTCGATGACGTAATAAGAAAGTTCCTTGTTTCCTACTGGGTCATTAAGGGCTAGTTATGTGAACCGTGTAAAACCCGAATAGAATGCACAAATTTTCCTTTATTATCCCACAATTATGTTGGTCTATATAAAATGTTACAGATAATCTATATGGTCCTCCACGAGTTCAAAGGAGACCTTAGTTGGTACTTTGTGAGAGGCAGGGTGATTTGAACTTCCCCTCTTTGGGTCCGCAGTGGGGCCGCGGCAGCCTAGTAGTCATGGTCAGGAACTCGTGGCAGGCGTTGTTGCGACGCGGGTTTGAGTCTTAATGCGAATCAAGACCCGCCATGTAGAGGAAATGTTGCACGTTTTCTGTCGTGGATCTAAGTCATCACATGGGCATGGAAGTCAGATTAGGGGTGTGTGGCAGTTTGGTTATCGTCCTCGTCACTTGATTAAGGCACAATTACGAAGTCCGTCGCCAATAGCCATCGCATTGCTTGAGAATGCGACTTTAATAAGCACTCGCCCTAGATTCTGAACATTTTGAGAAGTGATTATTTAATATATTTACATGTGAATATTTTCTTTCGCACACTTTGTAAAATTAGTGCTACCAGTAGAACCATTTAACTTTCTCCCATTCATTATTCAGTCTTGAATACCATCAGAAAAAATTTTTTCCAAAATTTTTTTTGCTGCCTTTTGAATACAGTTGACGTAAGAACGACTGTGTCGATTATGTCATTACTTTCAAATTTTTGAAAAAAAAAAAAAAAAATGAAGCTTCTTGAAGATTCGATAATTGACGTATCTTTTGGCGTGATGCCAGATGAAATCATGCTCGAAGAAAAGGTTACGTCATCTTCGTTAACACATCTGACGTTCGGACATAAAATGTTATCTGAGTTTCCATTTTTTTTAAATTGGATCTTTGTGTTTTGATAAGACTTAATCGATTTTTCAACGTCAGACTGTCAGCTCTTGAAGAAGACAAATATCCTTGGAATTTTTACGGATAGTTTTTACTGTTATTTAATTATCAACCTAATAAAACTGTTTGGAAATGCTCTTAACGATTACATTTTAATTCGATATCCGTGTATTAAATTGTTTGTGTGTGGCATATGACACTTAAGCATACGGCATAGAATTGTATTATAATCTTAACAGGCTTTGAATTTATTCTGCGTACACACACAATGGGCTGAGCATGAAGTGCTTGAAACTATGTGATTGGTTTTTCACTTAATGCTCTTTACACGTCGAGCTTTCAATAAGAATCTCATTTTATGCCTAAGAGGAACTGATAAACAGAATAAATATTTTTATATTCATTTCAATTAATGAGATGAAAAATTAAATCATTAAATGATGGTAATTTGGATTATCTTGTTTAAACATTAGTTTAACAATTACCCTTAGTCTTAACTTTTAGTAATGGAATTTTTTCGGTTGAAAATTCTTATATGCTGTTATCGTCTGCTTTAATCGAATAATTTATGTACTCTTAGTTTATCTGATTACTTATTTACTGATATGTGATCGCCTATTATAAATTGTGTAGCTAAAGTTGTCATCGTTAATAATTTAAAATTTCAAATCTTACTATAATTGACTTGAATCTCATTCAGCTTTGTTTTCGAGATTTACAATTCTTTCGTATTCATTTGTGTTTTTTGATTTTGTGTGAAATTAATCCTCCATTTTGAAATTCTTGTGCTCAGGATCGATAGTATAGAATTTTCAATTGGCATTTTTTATATTCGAGCTATTGTATTTTATTAAAATCAGTAATATTCTAGTTTTTTTTTTCTTGTTTGGCGGTAAGAAAATAATAAATTTTATTTGAGAAATCTTGGCAGAATTTCTGCAGTAACACGAGTTCGAAGTTTGTTCGAAATTAGTTTTTCTTACCCCGCTTATCAAAAAAATTTAGTGAATTAGGAATAATGATAAACATGTTCTTGTGTGTTTCGAAATAAACTTTTTGCATCGATAAAGTTCAAACTTTGGACATATTTAAAATTAAGTTTTAATTTCTAGCTCAAATGATGAAATTTTTGCTGTGCGTTTAAACATGGAGAGAAAAAAAAAATTAAAACCACTTGATTCTTCATTTAGAATAAATATTTTTTAATTATTTTAAATCGGATTAATCCAATTTTAATAAGTTTACAGTCTAACCTTTTGCTTTGATAAAAAAAAAACTCCTTGCGCTATTCTCCTTTTTATCCTGCTGCATTTTCTTCACAACTAAAACAAATAAAACTAGATTAGTTTCACGTAATCTTAAGTTCTGACGCATGAAACTAATTACCTCTTAAACAAGATCCATATTAAACAATTCACTCTTACAGTTTGACGAAGCCATAATCCCACACCCCGCAGCTAGATTGTTCCTTGGATGTAAATAATAACAATTAGTAGGATAAAACCGGAACGTGATAAGTAAGATTAGCTCGTCAGTCGGGTGTGCTTAAGTATGTGAAGCTTTTTTTTAAGATAAGGAAATAGGGTTTAAAATGTGAGATGTGACCTCGGAGCGATTAGAACTACATACGTTCGCTGAAGAATTATTTCAGGTTATATTTTTCTTCCAATCGCCCGCACAAAACTTGTGGCCTTTGCGGAATTTTTCTCGAGCATGATTTCACCGCTTTAAAGGTTTTCTTTTCTTTTTGGAAAGGATTTTTGCATATGTCGTAAACAGTGAATGATCTAGAAATTTGAAGCAAGCATTCGGAATACTAATGATTAAAATATTCACAACGATTCCGTGTTGATAGATTTGTTTATTAGTCGCGTGTATAATGTTTTAGTGAATTGCTATATTCGTAAAAAAAAAGAATAATTTTTTGTTTTTGTTTTTTAAGGAATGCTTTTTCCAGATAAATTTTTGTAATGAGCATTAAGATTTCCATATATCTGTAATCTTTAAGGATTATTCTCAAATTCTGTGATTGTATTAATTCAAACAAACACAATCAAATATAATGTAATTCAAAAATAAAGTATACGAATGTGTTATTTTTACTTTTCATTTTGTTGGTATTACTTTACGTCAATTGTGTTGATTTATAGGAATCGAATAGCTTAAAGATTTAAGAATATCTGCAATTGGGAAAAAAAGCAAAAAGATAACCTTTGTTTTAAAAAATTTTCAAATGCTTAGCATTATAAAAAAATTCTATTGTGTTTAGATTTAACGTAAACATATTTCCATAATAGCACTGTAATATATTTTTTCATTGGATTAACATAACCTTCAGTAATACAAAAGTGCTGGTGAATAAATCATTTAGCAATGAAAAGATTTAATCATCAATGTTTATGTTCAATAAATTTATAAACAGTATTTCGGGACTAAAAGTTTAAAGTTATTTATGTATTAATTCATTAAAAGAACATTTTTACTAAAAATATAATGCAAAAGAAAAATAATGAAGAAAATGTATTTGCTTTCCAAATTAATATTATATTTGTATAAATCCATACAACGATTTTTAATTCGTAACCGTAGTGTTAATCCAAAAGAATTTCAATTTTCATTTTCAAATCTGGATTACTGCATTCATTTGAATGCTACAAAATGTTTCTTGCAATAAAATTTCTGTAGAATTTTTCTGTCTTATTTTTTTATTATCAATTATTGAAAATAAAATTTTTAACACCTGCAAATGAATAGTTAAAATAGAAAAAGAATCTCTTCAAAAGTTAAAGAAATGAAATTATGACTCAGAAACATGTTTTTACCTTTCCGAATGCATTTTGTTGCAATCAAATTCAATACAATAGTCAATATTTGCAAAGGAAAGTTGGAATTTAATAAGATTGACATTACGTTCATGAATTTAAAATGGCTAACTGAAGGCATAATCCAAGATTGCAATAACGAGTTCTTAATAGTTTCCAAAACGTAATGCTTTTTGGTCCTAAAATTGAAGTATTGAAACTACCACATGAAAATTCTGTTAGAAAATCTATTTTAATAAGTTTTCACCTGCAACTTATGGTAGATATCTTATGTACCATAAATGTGCTTTGAAAATATATTTATTCTTTAACACTTGGTGAATTTTCCTGAAGTAAATAAATTCCAATTTCTTATTAAAATTTTGATTTATACACACAATGTGTAATAATATATAAAAGCTGCAAAATAATTGATTATATTTTCCCCTAATTTTTTTTTAGAACATTTTTATGCATTCCATTGTTCATTTAAATTACCATATTTCGCTGACAGTTCATATCAATTCCTTTTTGGAATTTGATTTAAGTGATTTTTTCGTTAAGATTTATTGAATGAAATCATTTAAGTTTGTCGAATTAAGCAATCGCTAAGTAATCCTTGCTTGCGTGAAGCGTGGAGGATTTATTTCATTCATGTGCTGGCATTATCTTGGAATTTTTGCTAAAACTTGATAAATGTTTTGTTCAGATTAAATCCAACATTCTTAAAAAAAAAAATTATTGGCAAGCCATGACCGTTTTATTTTTCTTCGATGAAAAATGTCAAGGTTGTTAATTTTCTGATTAAAATATCAACTATTTTTGCGATTTAAGTTTTCGAAATGTTTCTATTTATTCTTGAATGAAAGGCCTTCGGGTGTTAAGTATTTAAGAATAATCACTTGCACATTAGTAAATTTTTTTTTGCCGTTAATTCCAGTATTCGTTTTTTACTGTTGTATTTGGCAACAGAGCTTTTGATGCGAATAACCCATCAACGCACAAGTTCTAAAGCGTTTTAAAAACTTGATTCCCGAGGACTGGTAACATTTAACGGCCTAATAACGACCGTTCAGTGCTGATTTTAAGTTCCGATTATTCGTGAACAACCACCTCGTTGTTTTAAAACCAGTTGTATTTGAAGCTACTTAAAGATAGTTACGATGGTCGTCGTTCTTTGAGCGTAAGAAGCTTTGGCAGAAAAATTACCCGAGCAATTAACGAAGCAGTAAATCTTTCCGGAATATCTTCTCAACTCTTCTCATCGCGAGCACGCTTGAAAAAAATTTAAGAGGATTTCAAGAACTAATTATTTGTTAGAGCAGCATGGATCCTTTTTTCTTGCGAGTCTTTTTTTTATGATGTGATTTGTTATTTAAGAGGTAGTGATTAAAATTAGGAAAACTGAGAAAAACAAAGTAGTTGTTTTGATTGGTTGACGGCTTAAAAAAAAAAAATTGTGAGTGGCTTTTGTGATAGGTAAAAACGTCATTGAGAAGGGAAATGACAGGGAGTTCAAAGTTCAATGCCACCTACACTGATGAGATTTGAAAAACAAAACATTGTGATCTCTTGGTCATGGCTTTTGTGTGTGTGTGTGTGGAGTTTCACGTACAGCTAGCTAGCTTGTTGCAACTGGTTTACATCAAATATCCCCCTCTGGTATCGTGATTTTGAAACATTTGTAATTTGATGTAATAGAATTTTTTTTGCTTTATTCATGAAAAATATTTAATAACATGGGTATGCGAGTGAAATATTTAAGTAAATGCCAGTTAAAGTTATGTAACTTTATTTGTTATTTTCTATTTTGGTTGGGTTTGAACACACAGTGGTTCTTTAACTGTCGTCCACGCACTCCTGGGGTCTGCGGAGTTTAGCATATAACGTTATGATTTTCTTCTTTTACAAACTCTGAAAGGCCTCGTGGAAAATATGAAAAATGTGCCATCCTAAGTTGCTCTTAATGGGGGGAAAAACCTCACTAAAACATGTATTTTGATCAAGAATATTTAGTCAGAGTGGGGTGTTCAAAATCTTGGTGGTCCGCTATGCAAGTCTGATACATAAATGGGGTCCACGGCGATCGAAAGTTGCTTTGACACATCACATTTCATATTGTATAACCTTTATATTATTGATAAGCGAACTACGATCTTTGGATCTGGTGCGGTAGAGTATTCTCATTTCATATTTTGATGTGGTTTTTAATATAGAAAATTTTAATTTTGGTGCTTAAAATTTTTTTAAAAATTAAACATAGTCCATTTTTGGGGAAATACAAAATTTCATTTGAAAGTTGAATATGCAAAGTACAATAGTGAAGTGTAAATAAAAATTAAATCTGAAAGCCTTTGAATGAGCAAAAAGTGTGTGAAATCTATCTCGACAAATTTTTTTATTAAAATTTGCTTTCATGTTTAAGCTTACAAAATTTTAAAAAGAATTTAATAGTTTTTTTTTGTTTCTCATTGCAAACTATTATTCTATTTATGTTTTAAAAAATTTACTTTTTATAATTACATTTTGGTTCACCAAAAATTTAACTTTTTTGTCCCTCCCCGAAAAAGGTTCGCTCATCGCTTCCTAAGTTATCACATTCAGTGCATAAGTTCAAGTGTTCTTCATTTGTGAACACATTTATAAACAAATCATAAGTAGTAGCACTTAAAAGTTTTAAATAATGCTGTCCTCGTCAGTCTTGGAAGAAAATCCGGTACAAATTTCTGGAGACAAATTCCCAATTTTAATGTTAAATTTGTGACCTTGAAACTCGCGCATTTGTTTATTTCTTGCTTAAAAATTTGAAAACATTCCACAAATATGCATTTGCTACCTTTTTAATATGTGAAGTTAAATTAATATGGAAAGTGTTTTGCTTTTAAACAATGCAATTTTCAACAATGTATCTATTACAATTAATTTGTAAGTTTTCAAATATGATGGAAAAAATAGAACCAAGGTCATATATTATGGAACAATCTCTTTACGAATTTCTCTACACAAACGACTTTTTAAAACAATTTCATGATTTGTTATGAAGAGAATAATATTTTAACGATGACGTTTATGGTAATATTCTTATTTTGAAAAAAAAAAATAATTTTCTGGCTTTATCTGAAGTAAAAAGCTGTGTTGACCAGCAATTATGCACATTTTTCCACGATTTTGACATCATTAAGCGCCTTAACTGTCGATATTAAGATAGCTTCTTCCCTGTATAAGCTTGAAAATTCCATTTGTTTATTCCAAAGCGTGTGAATCTCCATGTGCAGGCATAAAGATTTCTCGGAGTCACGTTAGATAGCACGTGGAATTTTATTTTTCTTCTCCTAACTGGATTTAATAGCCGGCGTCGGTATCAAATGGTTTTGCTATGTTTTATTCCAACAGACATGAGGGAAAAATATTCTCAAAGAACCTTCAGATATCCTCATCGCAAGCGGGGAAAGAAAATCCTTCTGCCAGACCTCGCCACCATCTTAAACACGTTTTTCTTCCAATTAAAAAAAAAAAAAAAAATTGGAGTTGTGAGGTTTTCATTCATTGTTGAGAGGGTTGTGTCGTAGCCTTGTTGGTTTGTAGACTTGTTTGTTTACACATGCGGTTCCAAAGAGGTGACGGGTGGAATGGGTGGTTTACGATTTTGTGGTTCATGCTTTACTTGGCGGGAAGGACGTTCTAAAAATTGCCGATAGCCTTGTTTTTATATTTTTCATTTTCGTTTCGTATGCAGAGGACACAAAAATCGTAATGTCTTATTCAATTAATTTTGTTTTTTAATCTCGGAAAGTAATTAGAAATGCAAATCACGTGTTTGCAAAACTTGTTGCATTTAAAATTAATTTGCACAAAACCAGTAATTAATATTTTATTACAGTAAATATTATGATCTTATTTAACACTAAAGAAAATTCTTTAAAATGGGGAGGGATCATATTCGCTCTGGTTCCTTGCAGTAATTCAGAATCTTCCTAAATTGTATATATTTTGCTGATTTGAAAAAGTGCCTTGCATATAATAGCATAATAAAAATTTAATTTCGTGTCAAAAATTACTCTTTAGGTTTCTCGTACGCTCAGGAGGTAAATAACTCTACGCTTTCTCTTTTTATAAAAAATTCAAAATAAAATTTTGACACTGGGCCAACCCAATGAAATGAAGTCCCTGTGAAATTGTGAAGGTTTTAAATATTAATAGATGTACAATAATACTAAACATTATGCAATTGGTAATCACGATATGATACAATATTTACCAATTATAAATATTTTGTCGAAATATTACAAAGAGATGCACAAAAAATCGTTTTCACTAAAATATTTATTCTTGCAAACTATACACTAATTCAAAGTGATGTTATTTTATAAAAACCAGTAATGCAAACTTATTTCAAGTTTTTCAATGTTATCGACTAAATTCTTATTTTCAATTTTGCGCAAAACCGAGTATAATACATTTACCGTATATGAAGAGAAGTTTATCGAAAGGTATTATGAGAGAGTTTTATTGCAACTGACAGCAGGTTATTGGCATTGTAAGAATAAAGATATATCGTAAATTAAAGTTCCGATTTAAAAACAAGATAATAAAATCAATGGACAATGAACTAATATTAGTTTTTATGCATTGCAAAAGTAGGATTGAACAAGATTGCGTTAGTCCCATCCACTTGAACAAAACCGAAACCAAAACTGTCGTCTGTAATTCACTTCCGGTCGAAGTCAATAGAGTTGAGACGGATCCACAGTCCTGGGTATCGCTTTCGCTCATAAGACTAGTTTAAACCATTGAATAGCATCAGTGCAATAATTGATTCGACATATATTGTCCAATGGAAATCGGGGCTTGTTTCATTTCTTCATTTGTAAAATGAATTTATTTTTCTTTCATTTGGAGTATAACACAATAATAGGTATCAAAATCCGAAACAAAAATTCGCTCCTTTCAACAGACCTATCACACTTAAATTTTGTCTGAAAAATTGTCTTGTCTGAATTTTGTCTTTTCCCATGGGTCTTGGATGCGGACAACGTTGAATATCCAGAATCGCATCAATTAAAATTTAAAGTAGTTCAATCTTATATGAACGCTCCACGCTAAAATACGCGTTCCATTATTCGATATCAAAACGTCACCCCATTCCGCTTTAAAATTTTTTCCCTCAGGAGATGTATATATAGTCCACGTAACCGTTAATAAGGAGAAAACCCTTCTACAAAAATGGTATGCCTCCACCCTTGGTGCTTTATCTCAAAGTAGTTCTACTGCGCATAGGAATTGCGACACCAAAACAAAAAATAAATCTGCCTTCCGCATCGTCGAAAGCAGCACAAATCTGAACGAAACAGCACCGGATTCTACTGGATACGCCATGGCGCGGCCGTTCGATCTGAAACGGGTGACAGATGACATTTGCCGTACGGTAGGAAAATGAGGAAATTTCTTTTTTAATATCTGTTCGAATTGCTATTAGTTTTAAAATTTTCGCAGTAAAATGGAACTTTTGACAACATCTGTTTTGGTATATAAATATGAATGTTTCAGTTCACAGTAACATTAGAACATCTGTTAGTCGGATTATAACTGTTGTATCATAAGTATGAATTTTAATTTTTAAGTAGTTAAGTTAGGTAACTACACTTAATAGTTTCCCCTCAATTTTAGTTTTCTCCCAGTATGATTTCTATTCAGTGTTTTTCTTTTCTTTGGTGCTTTCCCGCCCCCCTTCTAATATTAATAATATTTTAGAATGTTAAATCTCTAGCTTTTAGTTTTTCGGATCTTGTAAACAAACCTCATTTTTACAGAGGAATTGTTAAAATATCGTTCAAAGCTTTTGTTCTTTTATATTTTTAAATTTTTCTTTCTGTCAAATTCGAAACATTTTTAATATTGAATTCGGTTCCACACCCTCAAACAGGGATGGACAGAAGAATTTACATAATTTTTTTCCATCGAAATTTTTGTATATGTTATACAATAAATTTTTCTTGTTCTTAAAATACTAATATGTAGGAAACATTTTTCAATTGTTTGTTTTGGGTAATGTCTCGTTTAGAATTGATATTATTCGTTGTCATGCATAAGTTTTTTTTAAAAAGGTCACATCCGATTTTTTAAAAAGAATTCATGAAATTTTTTTTGTTAATTGCTATAAAGTAATTTGAAGCCATAGATAGGACATTCTTATGTAGCAAAATTATAATCGATGTGCTTGTCTGTTGATATATTTCTAAAATAGTTATTCCACCTGATTCTTTAGTTTAACAATAATTTATGATATGCAATGATTCTTATTTGATATCTAACTTCACTGATAATCTTTTTGATAATCCTCCGAATAATCATTTTATAATGCTTGACATTTTTTTTCATGATTTAAATTTAAAACAGTTGAAAAAATATAGATGGTTAAAATGTGCTGTATGGTTTTGATAATGTAAATTCATGGTCTGGAATTTTTGGAACAGTATTTTAAAAGTCTTTATTCTAAAAAAAATTTTCTGTGTGAAAAAGTTTATGAAACATGTCTTTGAAATTAATATCAGGAATGCAATTATGATGACAAATATTTTAAAATATCTTATCATAATAATTTACATTAAATATAATCATGGAATTTAGATTTTACAGGGGTACTTACATTTTTACCCCATGTCGATGATTTATCTCCAAAGATTTGACGGCATAGGGGATATTAATTTCAAAACGGTTTATGAGTTAGGGCAACCTATTTTAATATCTTAAGGGCGATTGCTGAAATTTGTCTGAAGTTGATTGAAATTTGCTTAAGTTTGCTAAGGACATGGGATTAATTCATAAGTATAATTTTTTTCTAGTAAATTACCATTTTTTAAAAACTTGTCTGTATATATGTTGACTTTTCTGTTCTGCTTAGAAAATTTGAATTTTAAGAATTTTCATGTGCTAGGCCAAATATTTTAATTTTCATTTCTTTGTTATCTCATTCTTTCATAGTTAAAATATTAAAGATCAAGGAAAGTTTATAGGATGAAAGAAAAACCAAACTGTATCAAAATTAAATTGATCTAAAAATGTGCAATTTATCTTTGATGGAAAGTATCAGTTATTGCATAAAAACTTTGTATAATGCCTTGAATATACTAAGGTAAACTAAAGTTTTCTTTTATTTTTACAGGCTTCCTTCTGTAATCTATCTGTATGTTGGGCTGGGATGTAGGATACGTATGGCCTTTGCTGGAAAGTGCAGTAGTTCCTCAATCAGCACAAGCTGTTGACTCCTGGCAGCTGGTAATGGGTAATCCCCATGAAGCTGCTCGGGCCAGCAACACCTCTGGGGAAACCTCAGCGCATCAGCTGAGCCCAGAGGCACAACAAAATGTTTCTGCGGTAGTACCAGGGACTGATCCACCACCCTATGAAAGTGTGGCTAGTGAATCTTCAGGTTTCTCGGAACAAGATGGTGTTCCAACAGCTACAAACCATCAAAGGAACTTTGTCATTCCTCATAATGCTACTGAGGAAAGCAGGAGACATAGGACTCATTCCTCCGCAACGAGGACTAGAAGTGGTAGTGGTGCAACTCAAAGGGTGAGACCACCAAAATGGCCTCACAAGGCTTCATCTGTGTTTGCTTGCCTCAGCTGTGTGATAGGTGTTTGCAATGTGAGCAGGTTCTCCATGCTTGTGTATGTCTTTAAAGGTAAGTTCTTTGAAGGCTTAATAGAATGAAATAATTTTATTGTTTTGTTCATTTTTGTCAACTTCTAGAATCTTCTTGAAAAGTTTTCTTTCAGATTTTGGAATTTCTGTTCTTTATCCAGTATATATTATATTCTCAGTTGCATAACGTACACCCCCACAACTCCCACATTGTGGGGGGGGGCAGGATTCTAGGGGGTGCAAATCCTGACACCAAGTATATACCCTTTGTAAGATTTGGCTTGGGGCCCAAAATCTGACTTTGCACGGGGAGCCCTAATCATCTCCGTTACACCACTGTATATTCTAATTCAAAATAGATGAAATATTATATATTTAAACTATAGTGTATGAAGCAGTGGCATATACAAGGAAAGATTGGTTGTACAATCTGCAGAGAACAACAGATTTTATTTTTTACTGTTGAGATTTCTTCTTAGTTATTATGTCTACATGTTTTTAGGCTGTAAATCCCATAAGTCTGTATGTTAGTAATATAAAGTCTTATTTATCCAATAAATTCTGAATTTTATTTGATTAATTTTAGAAATGTATGAAGCATAGAAATTAAAATTTTAAGACAAATTTTATTTGAAAACAGAGTAAAGAATGATTTAATATTTTTATTTATAGTCAAAAATATTAAATATAATTGAAAATATTTTTGAGTAAATACACATTGCAAATATGTATTGATGTGTGATTTTATTTGATGGAATTAAAAAAATCATTTGTATACATATACCAGTAGATATTTAAGTTGAATTCTGCTAATAAAATATGCTGCAAATTCTTATAGTATTAAAACTACATCTGTGTGTGATCTCAAGAATTGGATAAGTACTGTTGGATATTGACACAACAGCTGTACTGTTAGAGAATCATCTTGTGAAAAAAAAAATTTGTCATGTCTTTCATTTGGTCATAAAACCAAATAGTTGTAATTCATGTTTGGCATTGTTTATCAAGTCCTGGTGTTTCTAATGACCTGCCAAGTAGAGGGCCTGATACGCATCAAATATGTCGCATGGGGCTCTTGGTTCTCTCATTGGTAGGATGTGGAAGTTTGGAGAACGGGATGCCAAAGCTTTGATATCATCCTCATCACTTGACTATTGCTCTAAATTATGAAGTCTGCCTCCAATAGCTCTTGTGTAGCTTTGAAATGTGGCATTCATTAGCAATCATCAAACCTTAATCTTGGTTTTAAAAAGCATTTTTAATAGGCTGTATTTAAAATGTTTAAACAGTGTATTGGGTAAAGCAGTTTGGATATTAAATATTCACTGGAGTTGTCTTATTCATTATTGTAATACATTTTAGATGTTTTCTTGCTGAAGAGGATAACTTACATAATTGAATTTATACTTGTAAATAGACAAATAGCCTGTTTGAAAGTTAAAGTATTAAGTAAAATATTTTTCTTTTGTAGATTTAGCATCAGTAATTTTCCTTAATATATTATTTTTTTTTTCTATAGGATGTTTCATATTCCAGTTTCTACTTTTATCACTTATCATTGGCATTCCATTTCTGTACATGCAAATGTCTCTTGGCCAGTATTTAGGTTCAGGAATGCTGGACATGTGGTATATATCACCTGCATTCAAAGGTTTGTTAGTTCTTAGTTATCTATTTTGTTATTTCAAGTACATCTCATGTAAAAAAAGACTTTCCATTCTTAGATCTTTGTCTTTTATTAATGTAATATCTGTATGTTAACATTGAAAGTCAGTATTGGGTATTCGAATTTTAGTAAAACAAATCAATTGCGAACTTGCTGGAGATTTTGTATATATATAAATTTTTACACAGCTTTAAATGTTCTTTTTTGACAACTTGTCTCTTCTCTGAAGAATTTATAGAAATAATCTGAGAAGATTATCATGAAAAAATAAAATTTTATTCTTACTTACACAAGTTTCACATCTGTGATTTGCATTAATTTTTTGAAAATTTAAAATTGTTTTAGCTTTAAAATATTGAGTTTTTAACTCATTCTGTATAATTTTTTTTTAAAATGAAATACATAAACTGAGTAATGTTTAGAACTTTAGAAAGGTAATGTTATTTATTTGAAATAAAAATGATTTGTTCTGAAAATTTAAAAAGAAATTTTTAAATATTTATGATTTTTAATATATAAATGTTAATGGTTTTTTTTAAGAATAGCATTAAAGATGACAGTGCTTTGCAAACATTGGCGCTGTGATCGCCACCCCCACACTTGTACAACTCTTGCAAGGGAAACACACAGCACTGAGCAGTCTCAGCGCCAATATCCCTATTAATGCAAGTGGGACTGTAATTAATTAAAAATGTGAGTTTTAAGACATAAAAATTTATTGTGACCGTTTTGTGCTGTTTCCCTTGCAAGAGTTGTACAAGTGTGAGGTTGGAGATCGCAGCACCATCATCATTTAGTTTCCTTTTGTATACTTTCTATGTAATTCTTTTTTTAAAAAAATTTTCATGTATAGTTTTTAGAAATAACAATCTTTTAAAAATTTATAACTTTAAGTGCATATGTAATGCAGTTGTTAAGCTATAATTTTCAATCATAAATTACTGTGCAGTAAGTTTTATTTAAAATTTGTGATTTTGGACTAATATACAAGCTTTATCATTACACTGTTTCAGTTCTATTTTTTATTAATGGTTTAGTTTAAGTGTCTCCCATAATTTATATCTGGTTAATTTTCATGATTTATTTTAAAAATAAATTTAAAATTGATTCAAAAGACTCTGTGCCGAAATTAACCATTTTAAAATTCTAAGCAGATTTATTAAGGATTTGATAAGAAAGTGTTTTCAAAAATTAACAATTGAGCGAGGGAGTTTATATTCACCAAAAATGTGAATATTAAATATATCAAATTAAGTGAAGAAAAAATGTAAATAGTTGATGGGAGTGTTTTGTATTGTTTTTAACAAAATAAAGTAAATGCATTTGTCTAAAGTAAAAAAAAAAACTTTATTGTAGATGTATTTTATAAATTAAAAACTATTAATTATCTCTCTCATCAATTTAAACTTTTTAAAATTTTAGGTATTCATGTTTTTTTTTAAAATGAAATTTTATAAAAGTGATTTATTGTATATGAGTAATGTTTTGTATATACACTTAAACCTGTTTTTGTGCGGTGGATAGGGACCGCATAAAAGGAAACGCATAAAAAAAATTGCACAAAACTTCACGAATAGCTATAAAATATAGTTTTCGGAACACAATTAAAAAATTTTTTTATGCGGTGGATAGGGACCGTATAAAAAAAGTCTCACGTTTAAAATAACTCAAAACCTTACGAAATAACTAGTACATACCTGGAATTTCGCCAAACGTTTTGGAATCTGATTTAAAAAATACACTTGCGAACATTTTTAAATATTTTATTTAATATTATGTGATTATTTTACACATACAAAACTTTTCAAAACGTATAAACATTATCCTTCGCAGTCTGACAATTTACGCGAACTTTCCTGTGATAAACTGGTTCAAAATCGCTTTTGTCACTTGAAGATACTGTCTCGCACTCGTTTAGAGTTGACTTTTTTTCAGGTACCATATAGTCAGTGATTAGTTTTTGCGACGACTGTTGTTTCACTAGACGCTTGTATATGTCCCGGTAGCCAGATATGCATGACTGAAGCTCCTTTTGGAATTTTGAAGTTCTTTCAGAATTGGCATTGATTGCAAGAAAATGACATTCTAATTTATGACAGAGTTCGAGTCCTGCATAGATTTTATCTGCTGTCATATGATCGGGTTCTCTTTGAAACAGAGAGCTTTCTCTGAGAGAAAGCTTGCATATGACATAATTATTTTGTATTTTTTTAAATGTCGAGTAGAGTTTTGGAAATGGACTACTCATATAAAAAACTTAATGACCGATCAATCCTACTGTTTTTTTTATTGATAACTTCGTCAATTATGTTAAATTTGATTGAAATTTTTATTTACCGCACAAAAAAAACCCGCACAAAAACAGGTTTGAGTGTATAGTTATATCTTTTTAAATGGATCTTTTATGATAATTCTGCAGTATCTCTTGATTACAATGCTTTTATAACTGTTTAATAACATCTATTTATTTCCCCCCCAGGATTAGGTTTTGCAATGCTGTACCTTTACATACTGTTAGGTGTCTATAATGCTGTACCTCTTTCATGGTTATTCATTTATTTTAAAGATTCTTTTATCACGCTCAAGGATTCATATAAATGGGGACGATGTCATTATAGCTTTGCTAGAAATGGTATGATAATAGTTTGATGGCATTTCGATTCATTTTGCTATTAAGTTGTTTTCATGTATTGAAGTTTTTCTTTTTAAACTCCAAAAATAAAAAATCGGTTAAGTTTATATTTGTTTGTGCTCATTACATTACAGAATAGATCCTCAATCAAACACAATTTTCTTAGATCTCAACATAAGTGTTACTGTGACTGAATATTTCCCCCCTTTTAATATGTTTGTTCTATTTTCGGATCTTTTATTTAGTTCTAAATTAATATATGTTTGCAATAGCCATTTTTTAAAACTTAAAATCTTTTATGAATTTTAAATTTTGTTAAAATCTGTTTCAGCCTTTCTCTAAACAATCTTTATTTTTTATTCCCCCCCCCCCCCCCCAGAGGAATATTTTTGCTCCTCCATCCATGATCAGGACTGGATTTATGCCTTTTGCACCCATGGGCAAAATTAAAATAACTCCCTTATTCCAAATTTTATCTGACTGAAGTTTGCGAAGAAAAAAAAATCTAGGTACAGACAACACCAAACACTTTACAAAACATTCTTGACATAAAAGACTATTCTTGGATATCATACAAATAGATTTCTGTGCTAGGAATCTAATACACCCTCTGTGCCTGTTTGTAGTTTTTACAAGTGCTTCAATAACATTAATGAACTTCAGCTATTTGTCAGTTTTCAATTTCTTTTGGTAATACAAAAGATTTCAATAATGCTGTTAAATTAGCATACACATAAAATGCTACCATGAATAAAAATATGACTTCAGAATTTTCTGCCTTAGATACAAGTCCATCTTGCCATTGCCTAAATTTAGCTTTGATTATTTGGAAATTACATGTAAAACTTTAGATCTACATCTTGTCTTAGTAATTCATTTATTTGAAGAAATCTAGCATTGTATTGTTAACCCCTTAACGGTCACCGGCATAAATATGGGTATCAACCAACCGGTGCGCCGCCCATCCGGTATAGTGGTCAGTGAAGCTGACTGCGGTGCCGCAGGGACTGGGTTCGAATCCCGGAGAAGGCATGGATGTTTGTGTTGTAATCATTTCTTCTGTCTGTGTTGTTTACCCCCGTGTTATACGTTCGGTGGTGCACGGGGTTTATAAATGTTAAAAAAAAAAAACCAACCGGTGCATTGAGTGCCCCGCATTCATATATACGTCATACTGAAATAAGATTCATTTCTTTGTGCTGCTATCAGTAAAACTATTTCAAAGGTTCTGAAAGGCAATTAAATGACATTGGCAATATGTTTTGGAAGGTTTTTACTTTAGAGAAAAATTTGCTTATTTGTGCCATTCTTTCCCTCTCCCGCAATACACTGCATATACACGACTATGTGAAAAATGGTGGCACTGGGGAGCGAACCATGTAACTTTTTACCAGCAGTTAAAGTGATTAGAATTGTAAAAAAATATACTTTTTCTGCTTTTTTAGTTAAGTTTTCTGCATGTAATATCTCTTAAGAATGTAATGTCAGAATATAACTTTTTTGCAATAATTGTGAAAATTAGTGATATAAATATTTGATTTACATACTTATCAATTTCTGTATAGATTAATAAATATTATTATATTTAAATTTAATATTCTTATGTTTCATGTAAAATATGTTTTGAGATTTTAATTTGAATTCTTTTTTCACACGTTGTTCATTTTGTAAATTAAGTCTTTCATTCCAGGTTGTCTTCGAGCTTTGAATACTTCATCAGCTGACTTTTATGGTTGGTCTGTTCCATCCTATTTCCAGTAAGATATCCTTGTTTTATTTAATTCTAATCGCACATTAATTATCTAATATATTTGTGTTTTTAATTTAATGTTTTTTAAAACTTAATAGCTTTAAAATTTTTTAATCTTCTGGGATTTTTTAAAAAAAATGACTATTAAAAGTTAAATGATATACATAACATTTACTGATTGAAAGATTGAATTTTTTTCATATCTATGGTATTAAATTTGTATCTGTTTTTGTACATTTTTCTAATTTTTCTAAAGTAAATTTTATTGAAGATAAAATTCAGTTTTTGTTTTCAGATTTACATTAAATTGAAGTTTATCTTGGGCTTAAGGCAAAAATTTTCTCTTAACTAATAGATTTAAAAAATGGTTAAACTGAATAATTTGCATTTTGATGGAGTATTTGATTTATTTTATATTAAAATTTAATTGAATCAATATTTTTTGTAAGAACCCTTTTACTTTGCAGTTCTTCAATAAAAAGCAAGTTTATAACAGTTGAATAAATTTTGTCTCATTTAGATTATATTTTTTAGTGTTAATTTTTTTTCAAAATGTATGATAGGTAATGTAACTATAAGATAGTTCTATTCTTAATTTTATAGATTCCTCATTTTTATTATGAGAATTAATATAAATATGACTTATTTATGAAATATTTAAATATTCACTTCAACCCCATCCTATTTTATATAATAAATGAAATACTTTTGTTATATTTTGATATGTGTTGATTTTAGTATTTAAATTCTAATGAGAAATAATCTTTTAGTGGTAGAGTTCTTGGAAGAAAGCCTGGAGAGTACCAGATAGGAGAATTGAAATTTGAAGTTGCTTTTAACTTGTGTCTAGTGTGGATTATCATTTTTGTATGTCTTAGTCGAGGGTCAAAGACATTTGGCAAGGTAAATTTTTCCTTTCTATAAATAAAATTCAAATTTTGTAGCGCTGCTTTGTTTAATCCTTCTGTGAGAATGTAACCTTATTTTTTTAAAAAAAAATCATTCTTTTTTCTTGGGGGAGGGGGTTTTGATATAACAAATAGTAAGTGCATGATATATGCCAAGTTAAAAATATAAATCATAAATTATGCAATTTTTGATAATTGCACAAAGCTTAGATTATTGCTTTTCTTGACATTCCTATTGTAAGTTTGCTTTCATTGTATTTGAAAACTGAAAAGAATTCCCATGTTTTACATGTAAATAAGGTATATATTTGAATTTTTAATTTACCCACATAGCTAGACATTTGTGCTGTGTTCATGTAGGTTGCATATTGCGAAACATTGCTAATGAAGAAGGAAAAATTTTTTACATGTGCATGTATTTGTTAACTTTTATTTTTTGGACACAATTCTTGCATTGCAATATACTTTGACATTATTACATTGTGAACCTTAATATTACATTTTAATTATTGATGTATTTTAACTTATTTTTAAATATAAATTAATATCATGATCTCAAATTAAAATCTTGGTAAGAATGATTAAATTTTTGGTCAGATTTTTTTCGTTCATTTAGCTTTAGATTAATGTATTTTAAATCCTTATTTTAAATTTCCTTGACAATTTACTATATTTTTGATTATGAAAATTGTTAATAGATTTAGTATTGATATGAGAAACGTGAAAATTTAAAAATCTTAGTAGCAAGCTCTATTTTTTTCCCTAAATGTTATGTTTTTTAGAACATAGTTTTTTGTGTAATTTTTTTATGCATTTCATGATTTTTTAAAGTTTAAAAATGATTTATGATTAAATTATGATTTTTAGGTTGTGTATATATTTGGCATGTTACCAATTGCTCTATTAATGATGGTAACCATGCGTATGGGGCAGCAGTGGAGCGATGGGATTTGGGAAATATTTTCATCTCCCTGGAAACCTGTTTTGTTTAATCCTTCTGTAAGTATTAAATTTTTATGAAAAATATCATTGTAATATTTTTATAGATTTTGATTTAGTGAATAATTAAAACAATCTATGCTGAGAAAATGTTCTATACACAAGCCTACAAGTCGCAAATTTAATGATTTGTGAAAGTTCCCCAAAATACAAGTTATTGATGTTTTGAGGATGTTCTTATTTTAATTATACTTTAATTGTGTTTTGAGTAAAAATTCCTTTAATTTAAAAAATGAGTAATTTAAAGGAGTTTTGATAATAAGCTATGCAGTTATGTTTTAATGAATAAATACAAGTCAGTTGACTATAATGTAAAACTGTTATTTTAACTTTTTATCTAGCCTTATATTTTGTGTTTGTTTTGAATGACATATTTCAAAAACCTTTTTGCAGGACTGTTAATTACTAACTTTTTATATTTAATCATTTGTGCATAGTATAAATATGCTATTGTCAGAATTTGTATAAAAAGTATTTTCAAATTGTATGCTGTAAAAGAAAAAAAAGCTTTAATTTTTATAAATTTGGTGGAAGACCAACTATGTGTGAATGTGCTATCATTGTCATTATATTTGGAGTGTGAAGTGTATATTATGCTTTTTCCCGCATTTTTCATAAGCACAGGATTCTTAATTGCTCTGATTTTAACATCTGTTTTTAAATAACTTGGATTTGATTGATTTTGGAATATATTCATAACATTGGTTTTATCTATCATATTCAATGTTAAAATGTTTTAGCCAACTATTTTTATAGACTTTTAGCTGTTTTATTTTGTGCATAATGGCCACTTGGTCTTTGCACCGTAACTAATCAACTAACCTTTTGATAAACAATAAACTAAACTCAGTGGCACAGCTGTCCATGAGGGCCAAGGCCTACTGTGCCCACCTCAGTATACCTGACCGTTGGGCACTGAGGTGCATGAGCAGATGTCCCAATCAGGTGGTCAGCCTGAAGTGAAACCCTTAATTTTTAGTCCCCAAGCAAGCTTGGAACAATAACTAGAATTGTTTAAAGTTTGAAATGTCTATATTTTCACAAAGAAATACAGTTATTGATCTTATTGTCTTTTCTGATTCTTCAATTTTCAGTTCTTTTCGTAGTATGTTTAAAATTTTGTTTTGAAGTTTTACTGATACAGTTCTAGTTTATAAAGTCGTCATGCACTTCTCAATTATCTGATTTTTTCCATGCTCATATTTAATTTATTGCAAGCATTACTTTTTTTTTGCTTACATAATACTTTATTCATTATAAATGTCACATTTATCATTCATAAAATTACTTGCTTATTTTATTACTTTATTCATCAATTACAGAATCTTTTAATATTTAATTTCCCCAAATATGTATTCTTACTTGCAACCTAATGTATTAGAATAGAAAACTATTTTTCAAATTTTAATATCTGTTATATTATGTTTGGATAAATATATGTAAAGAAATGATTGTCATTGCTTCCATGCTTTGTCTTAGTCAAAATGTTTAAAAACAAGATTGTGTTGATATTTCTTAGCCAAAATGTTTAAAAACAAGATTGTGTTGATATTTATTAAATTTATATATATATATAGATGTATATGTGTACAAAGGCATTTTTATATCATGTAGTATATTTATTATATAGTAAAAAAAACTTTGTTATATAGATAAATCTGACTGTAAATTTGCTTAAATTAAAATGTTTTTTTTGTAAGGATAGACTATTTTGACATCTCAAAATTGAAGGTTTTTGTTTTCTTAACCAATTAGCATTTTGTGAATTCTTATTTTCAGCTCTTCACATGTATTTTCTTGAGTTATGATTTTATTTTGCTTTTGATTTGAAATTCAGTTTTACTGTTAGTTTTGTTTCAACTTTATGAATGCCTATAAAAGTCATGTCATTTCAAGCAAGTTATTTTGCGAGTAGTCTGAAACATGTCATCTTTGCCAAGGTCGTAATTCTTTTCTGTCAAATTTGAAATGCTTCCAACTTTTAAGGGAAACTTTCAAAGGTTTTTAAATCTAACGTGTGTATTCAATTGCACTCTGTAACCTTGATCAATCTTTTTTGATGTCTAAGACGTAAAGAGCTTTGAATTTTGGTTTTTAAGGCTTTCGTATGTATAATATAAGGGTTTTGATGAGTTTTATGGAAATCTGTCATTTCTTAGGAATTACTTTTCTTAAGTTATTATTCGTTGTGTATTTTTATCTTTGAGAGCCTTTTACTAGAGTATGATCCAAATAGATAACACAATGAATGTATTTAGTAAGGTATTTAATTGCGTAAATGGTGACTATCTAGCAAACAAAAGAGTTAACTTGAATCTTTTTTTACTAGCTATATATAGAATTAAGGAATTCAAGTAAAAAAAAATTACTATATTTGTAACATTAAAAATCTATAGAACCTGCAGCTATTCTGTAAGAAATAATTACAAATTTTAAGGTTTGAGTTTAAATTTTGAAGATAGCATTTTAAAGAACTGAGTTTTAGAGAATTTCTTTTGAAAGATTTGCATATTTTGAGTTCCTTGCTTAATAATTTCGATTTCTTTTGAGTGTTAAAGATTTTGAGTGATTCCTTTGCATTGTGATGAAATGCTTAAAAATCATGCTGGGAAAAATGTTTGCATTATTAAAGTACTTTTAAAGAAAACTGACTTTCTCATCTCTGGATGAATAGTTTAAACATCATAAAAAATGGCCTTTATCGTGAAAATATGGAATAAAGCTCATATTTCTCTCAACATTCCTCAAATTCTCTGCTCATTTCATTTTAATAATTTTTCTAATTGCATTTAAAAATGATAATTGATCTGTCAGGTAGGAAAATAATCAATTATATGTTCTGAAAAATTCTTTGACTTTTCAGTGTTGAAATATATGGACTTTATAGTTATTAACTGATATTTTTTTTGTAAGATTCTAATATAAAATTTAGTTTACTTTAATTTGATTAAGAATTCCTTTTGACTTATGTTATTCTTTTAGAGTCAATTATATTTATATTTTTGTTGATTAAATTTTTTGATCAATGACCATAATACTTTTATACTTTAATTCTTGAATTTTTCTAATATATTTCATGGCAATACACATTTACTCAACTTCTAGAAATTTTGTTCTATTTTTTAATATTAATGATTAATGAATACAAATCTTGTTTCTTTGATGACATGTATATTTAACTTTATTTTAGGCCTGGTGGCTGGCTGCCAGAGAAGCATTCATAACTTGGGGATTACTGGGAGCAGTTGCTTTACATATCTGTAGTCATAACAAAACATCAACAAACATTACAAAGTAAGTGATTGTAAATTTTTTTAAATTGAGGCTTATAAATCATTTAAATGGTTTAAAATGTTTTAAATTGTGAACCAAGTGATTTGTGGAAGTATACAATTTTCTATTAAATTATTGATCTCCTTTGTTCTATCAAAAAGTAAATGGGAATATTTTAGCTTAGATTTATTATCCTTTACTGTCAAACGAAAGTGGCAAAAATAGCACAGTAATTAAGCTCTCAAATTCATGGCTATTGTTTCTGTTGGATTGGGAGGTTGAGTCTGGATGCCCTTTTAAAGACCCACCAAATAAAGGAACTAATGGACATTAAATCTACTAAAGTCCTCACATTGGCATGGTGTGGAAGTCTGGAGAATGAAGCATCAGTTCAAGTGTTATTCTTGTAAATTGATCAAGATTCAAAATTAGAAGTTCTGTTGACAGTTATTCTATAGTTACTACTGAACAAGATATCAATAAATTAAATGAAGAAAACTTAGACACATGCATATGCACATATGCATACGTACACATGTATACACACACATGTATACACACATGTATACACACATGTATACACACATACACACACACATGTATACACACGTGCACTTCAAAAAGTATTGTGTAGTAGGAAATCCTGCCATTGAAAGAAATTACTTGAGACAGATAATGGCTTACCAGAGAAATGGTTTGACACTATTAAATTTTTTTAATTATGAATTAAAATGGGTATAAAGTAATTATTTTGTTTAGTATGAGACAAATGATATTTTAATCTACCTTCTAATAACTTATAAAATAAACTTTTCATATTTTTATTTGTAGGAACTTAATTGCTATTGCTGTTACTGCTGTGATTGTCTTGATTACATCTGCCTTTCTATTTGCTTGTTGTATTAATGTTTTCCAAAATCGAAATCTTTCTTTTGCTTACTCATCTTATGGTAAGTTTATTTTGCATAAGAGTTTTTTTTTTTGTCATTTGTTTTCATTACTTTTAAAATATATTCTTGAAAAATTCTTGAAATGCAATTTGGTGTTCTAATTCTTATGTGTAAACTTTATTGTATGAGCCACGATGGCTGTAACATTTTTAATAAGGATAAAATGCTGAACTGGCTATTTATGGAAACATTTATTTTTAAAATTTATTTGTATAGGCTGCATTATTTTATTCAAAATAATTAAAATGAAACGTTGTTTCTGTGAAGATAATTTAGTTTGAAAAATTATCTATTTGCTAAATAAAAATTTTAAAATAAAGTTTATGTGTTATTGATATTAAAATTGCTTAAAACTGAGAATAGTTTAGCATATATTAATTTACAATTGTTGTTTATCATTAACTATAAACTCTACTATTTGATTGTCATAAAAATAGATTTATTTGAAGTGTCTTTGTGTGTGTCAGTAACTTACAAAGTATATTAAATTAAGAAATGAAATATAAAATTTTTTTTCTTATTCTTTTTTGAGTAAATAAGTCTTTTAAAAAATGTTCGGTGAGTGATTCTTCTGGTTAATTTTATTTCTCATTGCAAACTGTTCAGTTTTTTGTAACACTTTTATTATTTTTAAGTAAAAAAAAATCAGTCAATAAATACTTCAAGGGAACTATAAAAGTATATGTAAATAGAATTTATTTCAATATTAATTTCATTAAATATAATTTCCTAAATTTCAAATAGTTGTTCACATGGTCATTGATTGTAAACTTGTGATTTTTTAGCATTGCTGTCATTGAGCCCTGGTTACTAGTGCTAGTACATGTTAAATTTGTTGAGGCTCAAACTCCTCTTGTCGGTGTAGCCTGAAAGTTTGGAGAGTGGAGTGTCATCTTTGTCACTTGACCATGGTCTGAAATTATGAAGTCCATTGCCAATAGACCTTCTGTTGCCTCAGAGTGTGATATGAATAAATAGATAATTATTTTGCAGAAATATAAAAAATAATTTAGAATGTTTTTCTTTCAAATTTTATTTTAAATAGAAAATTTGAAATTCAATTTTTTATTTTTATTTTAGAGGAAGAATCTTCGGTAAAAGTACTCAAACCTGGAGTAGGTAATCAAAGAAATGTTACTGTAACAAGCCTACTGTTTGGAGTGAGTGCTATTCCTAGAGACAGCTTTGTTTATCAAAGTGGGTATCAAGTGTTGAGACTAGCGACAGAAACTTTTCCTGCTGCTCTTGCTGTTGAAGGAGTCAGAAGTATTTCTTCATTTTGGTCCATTTGCTTCTATACTGCAATGATTCTGTTTGGATTTGGTCAGCAGGTTGGTTTAATTAAAATTTTAACTTTTTCATAACCAAAAAAACCTGAAGTTGTAAATGCTTTATTTTATTTATTAAGAAATGTTTTGATTTGAACTTTTGAAATGGTGGGAACAAATTCTTGTCCTTGATGTAGAATTAACCACATAACCTAGTTGCTGTAGTTGAGTGGTTATGATTGTGAATTAATGGCTAGCATTGTTTGGGTCATTTTATGAATTTGAGTGATGTCCCTAAAGATCCATCATATATGAAGGCTGTGAGCCAGGGCTGTAATGGAGAACATTTGGCCCCCCCTCTGCAAAGTCAAGTTTTTGGTCCTCAAGTTGGATTTTTCAAAGGGTAGATACTTGGCGTGAGCCAGGCTTTGGGTCCCCTAGAATCCTGGGCCATGCCGCGATGCAGGGGCCTATGTTATGCCATTGCTGTGAGCGGAGTTTAGAGAATAGGTGAGTGTGTCACACTCTTTACTGCATCATAATTCAGGATTATGGATCATAGTTCAAAAGGTTCATCACCAATAGCCTTGGAGTTGTTTCTGAGCATTTTACAATAAAAATAATAAAGCCATAGCATGATAAATGAGTATATTTCTGGCTGAAATCTTGAAAGACCAGGTCTTGTACTTTTAACAGTTATTTGTCTAGTAGTGATGTGTCTTAAATTTTACATGGAGCTCAAAGTCATTACACAAGCATCTTTTGTTTTTTCTGATGCCTGTCAGAAGATGTCAGCTCGAGGTCAACGAAATTTACTGGGCCAAAGGGACTAATACTTTATGCTTGTTAGCCATGCAGGTGCTCAAAGGCATGTTGTTAGCCATGCCTTTGAGCACCATGCAGGTCACAGTATGATTTTGCTTGGTTCCACCCTGATTTTCAGGATAACACTCTGGGGGTGGGGTCGGGGATCTCCCATCTATCTTCCCCTTCCACCTACCTCACTAGAGGATTTGCGGCTTGATGGCTGTTTAGCATACCACTGTTTAGAATCGTAAATGTCTAGTGCTGCAAAGGCACTATACATTTACAAACATCCATACCATCTCTGGGATTTGAACCAAAGGCACAGCTGTCAGTGTGTTGGACCATATTGTAGAAGAATATGTTAACTGTATTCAGTTTTATCAAATAGAGGTAATTAAATCATAAACATGATTTAGAAAAACTATGCTTTACCTTAATTACAACTCTTTTGCTCAATGTTTTCTTTCTCTTTCTTTTTTGAATTCATTTTTCAGATCATCAGTTTTATCAATAGTTGTAACCAGTAGCGCATACAGGAATTTTTCAAGGGGGGGGGGGTCGAAATCCACTATTCTCGTACCATGCTCTAACATGTTCTTTAGATTTTGTTGATTTTTGGGAACAGAAAAACAGTAAAAAATTAATGAATAATTAGCATTAATAGAATTAATAAAAATAACAAATACTTATTTACATTTTGTCTACTATATGCATAGGATTATAATAAAAAAAATCGAGGGCTTTGGGGAGGCGGACCCAAGGACCCCCCTTGTGTGGCACTGGTTGTGACTAATTATATTCTGTATAATATATTTATGTACGCATGTTATTGCTCAAAATCATTAAGTTCTTAAAAGTAACTTTTTCCATGTATAATTTACTCATTTATGTTGCAGAATAAAATTTGTTATCATATTGAAGCTTCTTTTATAATTTGTATTGTTTTATCATAAATATCCAACATAAAAGTTCATTTTTTTCCTCATTTCAGATTGTGATATGGTATTGTGTTGTTGAATCAATCATAGCTGTGAATTACAAAGCCTTTAAAGCATGGCATACAACACTGACTTTTATTACTTGCAATCTGGCTTTTCTCTTGGGACTTCCTATCACATCAAATGTAAGTTTCTTAAAAACGTACAGATTGCTTTTTATATTTATTGCTTTTTGATGAATGTTTAAAGATTTTATATTCGGTTACGTCTTACAGGAAGGCGATATTGATAAATTGACAATGATTTTAATGTATAATATTTTTTAAAATATATTAATATTATAAATATTGTATCTTTAATTTTTCTATTTTGTTTGGGTTGCTAGGTCGAGGCATTAAGCTCCCAAATATTTTTACAGTAGTGTCAGGCAAAATTCCCTTTTTGTAAACATTTCGTATTATTCTATGTGAAATTTTTAATAAGTAATTCAGGAAAATTATTACAATGCACCATTAGTACCTTTTGTTTATTTTGTGTGTTGTAGCCCAAAAAAATGGCCTCTTGTTGAGATTTGGGCTCATCTAGTTGAGCAATACTGATTCCCCTCCTGAAATATGCTCAGAAACTAAATTTTTACTTTTCATGGAAATATTAATGCATTTAAGGAAGTAGGTTAATTCTAAAACCAAGTTGGTTTATATAAATTATTATAATAGTTTTCTCTGGTGGAATTTTTTGAATTCATTGTAGGAATTTACAGTAGGGTAAAAATTCTTAGCTTTAAAATTCTTTATAGTTATTAAAATTTATACTAACACAACTTTTGTTTTTTAAAACTTTAATTTTTTTTTATCTTTTACAGATGGGAATCTACATTGTTTATTACTTGGATTTTTGTGTTAGTTCATTGTGGTGGATTGTCTTAATGTACTTCATAATGCTGTTTGCTATTTTATTTATTAGGGGTAAGTAGTCAAAAAATTTAGATATATGTAGAAAATTAGTTATCAGAATCTGTAGATTTGACCAGAATTTTATGACTGATTTTACAGTTGTATTATTCATATTCATTGGAAAATTTTTGTTAATCATATCAAAAACATTCTACAGTTATGAAAAAGGGTGAATTATGAATCCTTTTGTATTGTGTTTTGATGTGGATTTTATGAAACGAAAATTAAACAAAGATTATTCTAAGATGTATGAAAAGTGGCAACAAATAAAAACAGATGGGTATATGAAGTAAAATATTTACATGATAGTTGATTTGAAAGGATATCTTTCTTTAAAAACAACCTAATGTTAATTTTTATATCAATTCAATATATTTAAATAATTAATATAAATTCTAAAATTTGAACATTTAATTATGCATATTTTTATATTTTGGTAAAACCAAATTCATGTATTTTTGATTTGCCAACTAAACATTTAGCATTTTCTGTCTTTTATTGTATAAACATTTCAATCTTTAAATGACTGGAAGGAATATTACAATGAAAGCAAATTTATTCTGGGCATTATACTAAAATGTATTTCTCTAGTTAATTGTTTTAAGAGAAAGCTAATGTAATTTAATAATGCTGCCTGAAAAACTGATTATTTTGTATGTATTAGTGATATTTTATTGATAATAGAAAAGTATTCATGAATTGGTAATAGTAAAATTAGATCATTTAAGTTTGTACCTATTTTTTAAAAAAATGTTATATGAAAATTGCTAACCTCTGTAAAAGCTTTTAAATTGCTTAAGGTATCAGACTACCCTAAAATTGAGAATTTTGCCAAAAATTGACAATTTTTGATGATTTTATTTTATAAGTTATCTTATTGGCTTTATAAAAATACTAAGTTTATCATTTTCTATTCACTACAACAAAAACTACAAGTGTTTTGGTAAAAGCAGACACTATTACTTTAAGCAAGATGTCACACTTTAAAACACGTTTTACTCGAAATGCGATTTTTTGAAAATAATCAACTGGGGCCAGCGATTGCTAAAAAAGATTTTGAACATAATTAACTGTGAAATTTTTTGTGTATGTTCTGTATAATAGAAGTGTTTTAACCTTCAGATTTATCAATCACTGTCTTATTACACAATTTACAGTCCCTTATGTGAATATAATCACTGTTTTCTTAAGCTATTTCATATAGTAAATGAGATAAAGTGCTCTAGTTTTTGTAAAAATTAAAGTATCTCTTATCCTGAAAGTCATTTTGACAATGAATAACATAGCAACACATCAGAATTGAAAATTTGTTCATAAACCTTTGGTGCCGAATGGACTGTGTTTGTTATTTTTTGTCAATTTTTACCCATTTTAGTTATAATAATCTATTTTTGTCCTCTTAATTTTAGCGTATTTTTCTTTAAATGTTCTAAAAAAATCTAAAAAACAAAAAAAAATCCACATTTCCATTTTTTAAAAAAAAAGTTGCCATAACCAGTCGGATACCTTAAATTTTGTAGTTAAATTATTTTTCAACATATTGATATCTTGTAATAGCAGCTTATTAAAAAATTACTTGAATCAGCCTCTGTTATTAAATTTATTTTTATTCTCTAGGCCGACCATATGGCACTGATCAGCTAGTCAATGTTATAAGTCATAATCCTATCAGAAGATCAAAACTCTTGCCATTCTTTACTTTTATGTGGAATGTTGTGCTTCCTTTATCTTTCCTAGTGAGTAGTTGTGTTTTTAAAGTTATTTTTGAAATTGATATTTTAAAGTATTGAATTTTTGAAATTTATTGTTTCAATTATTTCATCTTTTTTATTTGTTCATATTGCATTACATTTTATTAGTTATTTATGTACAGAATATTATATTTTGTTTTTAAAAATATTTATACTGAATTTAAACAAATAATATCAAATAAAAACACGTCAAGTTATAATATAAGATTTGTAATTTGTTGAAAAATTATATCATGCATGTTTTTCATTTTTGATTTTATTTGATGCAATGAAATTCAATCGATGTTATTTTAGTGATATTTTGAGCTGAAATTTGTAGATTGCTTGTTAGTTTATTGTTATATTATAACAAAAATGTAACTTTTTAAAATATTTGTAGTTTTTGAAATATCTTTTATTTGTGGGATTTAAATATCATTGAAATGTTAGTATTTAGTGAGTGGGTTAAATATCTGTAGTAAAGATTAAGATATATAATGTATTGTTGTGAAGTTGAGTAATAGAATTTAAAAGGAATTCTCAATGCTAATTTGAAATATCAGATTTGATTTATATAATGTACTGCAGTATGTGCATAAGTTTATTAAGTTGAAATATGAATCCCTTTCAATATATCATAATAACAGAATTTTTATTAAAAGTATTTTCAAAAAGATAATTAAATCTCCATAGTTAACTTGGGGGAATTTTTTGCCTGAATTCGGCTAACCAAACAATAATAAAGGGGCAACGATAATTTTAGGAGCAATTAATACTTTGGACAAAACATTTGTAGAATAATTTTAACAAATTTTGAATTCATTCTCCCTTCCTCTTTAAGGAAATATTTTCCACTTCCAATACTTATTTGATAATTAATTTGGGAATTCATTTCTATAGCTAGATTTCATCAAATCGATTTATAAGAATTTATTGTATTATATATATCTTTTCCTGATATTTTATTGAAAGTTTCTTCCAGAAACAAATACCTCATATTTATATCTTTTCCATTAGTTGCTCACCATATCCTTTTTGAGAACAAGTTCCATTGATCCAACCTCTGCCATGGGAGAGTTGATGGACAATTATCGATATTGGCAACGCTGGGCAAAAACGCTGAATCTGTGTATCCAAATGTTTCCTCTTGTACTTATCATCACTGTTGGAGCCTACCAAGCTTTCAAAGTTTTTTCAGCAGGAAGTGATAAACCATTCATAGAGGTAATTATTTTAATTGCGATGAATGCTAAAAAACATCCTATTTGAATTTCTTTTTTAAAAATTTTATTTCTTCAATATATTTCTGATGCTAATATATTTAAGTAACTTTAGTTTGTAGAAAATATATCTAAAAGTTCTGTAAATTGTAAAAAGTGCACTGTGGGGGGTGCTCAAGGGTGGGGTTTAAACCCTTTCTCCATCATATACCGAGATTTTTAATTTTTTCCATGAAAGTCAAGCCTTGATGCTTTCCTTTTTGTGTTTTTAATATGTAAACCCCTCTGATATAAAATTTTTATGAATGCTGCAGCACAACAGTCTTAAGTTCAAATTAGTTATAATTTATTCATTTTATAAATTAGGATTTTACCATAAAATCCGGCATATAAAACACAACTATACTTTTAAGCAGCATTTTTTTTTTGGTATATTCGCCATGTAACACGCATCCCTTTTTTTACGAAGAAAATCTGAAAAGGATTTGAAATGATTTATGTTTTGAAGTAATTTATTCGAGATATTATCCAATTACTTAAAAAAAAAGGGGGGGGGGATATTTCTAGAGCTACAACTCTTTCAATTCATAAGGTATGTCATTTCTTTTAAATAAACTGTATTTTTGATCTATGTTGAAGTTTAATTTTTTTAATGTCCATCTTTTTTTATTTTTAAAGTTATTTCTTTACCCAGTATATGTAACACGCACCTGTAAATTTCTTAATTTTGTAATCTTATTTTTTGAGTCAAAAGTGGGTGTTATATGTCGGATTTTATGGTACATAATTTTAACTGTAAAATTTTTTCATATTTTTATAATAGCAGATGTTTTCATTGGTAGTTAGTGAGATGTATTTTTGTTTTTAGAAGAATATTTTATGTATTGATTAAAATTTATTATTTTATCTATATTAAGGAACTTTTGAAAATTCATCTTAAACTGTTTTCATCTTTAAAAAATATTTACTTTAAAAGAAAAATATTTTTAAGATTAATAAAAAAAATTGTTCTTTTTAAGCGACTGAAGCTTTTGTGCTGTCCTGTGGTTCCTTTGCCATCTATGAACTCAAGGCATTCCTTCAACTCAACTTCTTCAATGAGTCAGGGCTCTACCAACAGTGCATTCCTGGATGATCCACCTCCTAAATACACTCCACCCCCATCTTATTCCACAGCCACCTCTCGCATGCTGGCCAAACAACTGGACATTCATAACCAAAATTTAGACACTACATGTGCTGTGGATATAGACCATTTGGACAATGACTCTACAGCCACTGTAAATTCAATTGAACGAATTCTGCCACATCTGTCGCAAGATGTACCTAGACCTGCTGTGGTATGAGGACTCAAACATACATTCCTATGATGAGATAGTCAATTGATTCCATTGGTCAACAATTTGTTCCACTATTTACGAGACTAAAAACATACTTATTTGAAGTTTTCTGGTTTCAAGAGATTCTCATGAAATTTGTTGTTAAATTGTGACAATATTATTCAGTAGACTAAAGAAATGCTTTCAAACCCAACTGGTGGGCAAAGGATATGATGGTTCAATGGGTTTTGGGAATATTTTTAAGATGAGATCATAATGGTTGTAAGATGAAATATAACTGTATTTATTCAATGTGATGCTTTATGTGATTTGTATATGTATTGCTGTGGATATAAGTAATTGTAATTCTGTGAATTTTTGATATCTGACCTTTTAAAAATCGAAGTCTTAATTTCAATGATTCATATGCTAATTTTTCAGTTCCTTTATTGACTGATAGGGAATTTTATTTGTAAAATTTTTATGCATAGCTATTGTTTTTAATTATGTTAATTTACATAAAATTTACAATTATAAGAGGATTAAAAAGAAATGTAGCAGGCATTTAAAAAAAAATTGTCAAATGTATAAAATTTTAATTTTCTAATATGGATTTTTAAGATCTTTAAGAGAAGTCTTTCATGTTTGAAAGCTGACATTTTGTGAACTTGTATAATTGAGAGATCTAAAAAATATTTGTTTCTGTGGAATTATTTGAAAAATTTTCTCATCTCAATGTTGAAACAAAACAAAACTTTGATTAATATTGCATTATGAGTGTTAAAGACAAGATTAAGTTTTAAAGGAAAAATTTAAAAGTTGAAAATTGTAAATATTTTATTTAAATATTTATACATATTTTATAAAGTAGTATCATAATACTAAAGATTCATCTTAATATTTATTACAATTTAAATTTGTGAAAAATCTATTTCAATTCATCTCATAATTATTTTACTATATTAATGTTCTTGAATGTATTTTATCAATTTTCTAAGTGTTATACACTTTATGAATGAAGAAAATATACAATTTTCCAACTATATATATATTATGATATTTATATAAAAGTTAAAGTGTGAAACATATCGTGCAAAATTATGTAAGGATAGCTGTTAATAGACATTTGTATTGTAAACCATCTTAAAATGTGCCTATGTAAGTTAGTAACTTAATTTGGTTTCGATGGACCACTGTTAGGGTAGTGTTTCTTTTCTTTGGAAAAAAATGGACATTTCTACTGGTCACTTTTATATAACTTTACTGTACTGCTGGTCAGTCTGCATTAACACTGCCTATGGCCTATTTGCCATTTCAAGTGTATGTTTTAGTGTGTTTTTTAAAAATATTTGTCTGTCTGAACCTGTGCCACATGGATAATGCTGTATAAATGTGATTCTAAAGTGGTTATCATTCATTTTTGTATTGCTGACTTTTCTGTTCTGGGGACTTCTAACTGTAATTATATACCATACTGTACAGCGGCAGTTTTTTTCTCTCTAAGTGTGATACTTTTTTTTTGTACAAATTTTATGTCCGTATTGGTGTAAATCAATAAAACTATCAAACTTTATTTTGTGTTTTATTTAAAATAGCTTAATAATTCAGGTTTCTAGAAAATACTTTAAATCCGGGGTATCCTACTCAAAGGCTAACTTGGACAAAACAAACAAGGTTTAACTTAAGGTGGGCCACAAAAAAAATCAATATTCTCAGAAACTTGGGTTTATTTCGTATAATACAATACAGTTGACTCTTGATTCAAACCTTCGATAATGCGAAACTCTCGATGTCGAAGTATATGCTCAGTCCCTAGAAAAACTCTGGATATTTTGAACTAAGACGATACATTTTGGTACACTCAATATTTCAATGTAAAATCTGTGGCTGGGCAGAAGGCAACACGCAATAAATCGAAGTTATCTCATAAAACTCTCGACAATTCGAAAACTCACTGTCATCTGCAGTCCTGTGATAAACAGGTTGGAGCTCACAAGTTTTGCATTGTGTTTTCTGCATGTCTTCTCTGTAACGTAGCCCCTTTGAAGACCATCTGTCTGCTATCCTTTCTTTTATTCCTCAGGCGAAAAGACACCTTTATTGTTTTCATTCCTTTAAGTGGACAATAGACCAACCACACCCTTTACCAGCCATCCATATCTTTCGTTTAACATGCGGTCTTGCTACACATGTGTTCAGAAAGGGTGGTCCACTATTGTGAAGAAGAGATGTGTAGGATTGTGTATGAATGTATTGGATGTATTTTATTACAGGGACTTTTAACTTTTGTAAAATATTTATATACGTATGTACAATTGTTTTATTACATGGTTTCAAATTTAAATGTGTTAGAAAAAGATTATTTTGGGAATATTTTCTACCCTCTTGATAATTTGAAGTTTTTCATTGTTCCTTCCAACTTCGAATTATCGAAAGTTGATTGTCTTATAAACATGCTAAGGAACAAGAAAAATGAAATGTTTACATCCTTGACATCTCTCCTCTGCTACTATCTCTCCATTTTAGAGGGGAAATTTTTTTATTCTATTATATAATGTGTGCTGATATATTAATCGGGCCCCCAAAATGTTCATCGTGCGCCCTGAGTTTGACACCCCTGCTTTAAATCATATCCGATTTGCAAAAGATCTATAACAATTAAGTTATAAACATGTTTTTGACTTTCTGAAATGCTGGGGTTATTTGGGCATAATATATATGTAGAGTTGTCTAATTTAATTAATTTTTTGATTTTAAATTATAACATATATTTCATGGGATAATCTGTACTTGTATATTACACTTTAAATATGAGGTCTCCTTGATTTTCAACAGAATTTAGATCCGACTAATGAGTCATAAGTCAGATTTATAATTTTCTATTTTATATTCATTCAAATGAGTTTTTAAAATTGTACATAGAGCAAATACCTTTATGCATATACTATTAATATACATACTGTGATATTAATTTTTTTGGTCTAGAAATTAAATTAATTTTTCATTATGCAAAATAATTATAAAAACTGTATTGTTTGTAATTACTGCATGTTAAGTTTTTAGTTATGTATATTAGTTAAATAGAAAATAGTCAATTGATAAAGGAAAAAAAAAGTGAAGAGCTATGATTATTAACATTTTAACACATTCAAGACCATGATCACTTCAGGGAACACATGATATATGAAAGTGTTTTTGGAGGCCCTTGATCATACTAGTGTGATCTTAATTTTGAACTTTTGGAATGATTATAAACAATAAATTTTGACGTATTTTATTACAGTAATGATTTTATGAATTTTTAAATGAAGTTATGTTTAACAGGAAAAATCACCTGGTCCTGAACAGGCTAAAAAACCCATAAATATTGTAAATCATTGAAATATTTCTTGAAAATGAATTTTGCAAGAACTTTTATTTTTGTTTTTCGTTAATAAATGTAAATAAAGTACAGTAATACTTTTTCTGGAAAGTAAAAATTTTCCATGTTCAAAGGTTAACTGATCTGAAATATACTAAAATAATCTGGGTTACATGACTTTAGAAGTAATTCATAATTAATTTGAATTTTTCTTAAGTATTGAATTTAAATTTGACTCATATAGCAGAGTTTGTGTCAAAAATATCAGCAATTAGTATTAATTAATAAATTATTGAGAGTAAATATGGAGCAACAGTTGATGATTGTAGAAAACCTGTTTAGGAAATTAAAAAATACGTGCATATGAATGTTTTGTGGAGGATTTGTGTTTTGTATGAAATTTCAAGTTTTCTTATTGGTATATGATGTGGAATTTCTTTCTGGAATCCTGATACCACTAAAGACTGATCGGGTAGGGAGAAAACACATGGAAATCTATCACGATTCAGTCCTCGAGTTCGGGTGGCATATATCTTAAACTAAACTTCAGCAAGTCAAACGAAAACTACAGCCCTATAGATCCATACCAAATGTACCACACGAGTAGATTCTTTAGTGAAACATAGTATTAAATATATTCTTGTCTTTATACAAAACTCAACTTGTCTTTACTTTAAGATCAATGTCAAGCATGCGCATGGTATTTTTGAAATGTGGAAAATAGACACCCTCTATTGTGTGTGACTGAGAAACTATTCTTCGATTTCAATATTTTATTTTTTTTCGACATGCAGGATAAATGAGGCTATGTACAGTTTTGAATAAATGAAGCTATTTACATGAAAGAACGAATTAATTGAGCACACGTTCAGTAAACTTTAAATATTATACAGTTCTTTTCTTAGCGTAAAACGTAAGCTATGCTTAGAATATTCCATTAACCTATTTAACCAAAATTCTGTTGCCAGATTCAAAAGTAAATACATAAACGCAAAACAAATATTAAATATTTTCAAATAGGAAAAGTTGAACTTATTAGGAGTGGCAACACCCTCCATCACAAGTACTGTGACCACAAATTTCACGATTTTACAGTGATTTTTTACTGACTTGATCCTGCATTGCCGTGCTATTAATCAGTTACAAATCGAGCAAAACACTTCGTTAGTTCAGTTAAGATCTATGTAGTTTGGGGAAATGTCAACTAACTTTGATTCTCCATAAAAAAAAATTATATACACTCATGAATGAAGGCTTACCAATTTTTTTAAAAAGCGATTGTTTGATGAGTCGTGAATAATTAGTAATTTATTTTTTCCACTGCTTCAGCAATCTTTTGCCGCAGTTAAGTTACTTTTCGATCGGTTTAAAAGAAGTTGGAAGGCAAACACACTTAGAACATTTAATTCTTAAAAGTATTTCAAAAGATGTTTCCTGTTTTATTTTTTAATTTATTGTTTAATTTGAGTTACATTTTAAACTTAATACCGAAGGCTTGCAGAACACTTTGTTTAAGCTGAAGAATAGTTTTTCCAAAGGTAAGTTTTTTCAAGTTTGCTGTAAATTTTTCCACTTTCTAATCTTAGACCGGTTTCACCCCACTCTCCACATCAGCGCCACGAGAAAATTTTAATTTTGACTGATTGAATGGGGAATGGAGCAACAAAAGCTATAATACCAAATGCAAGTAACATATTTGTGTGGTGTGGAAGTTTGGAGAGTGGCGACGTATTTTGAACCGCGATCAAGTGACCATGAAGACATCTGACCTTAGACACCCCTCTCTTCAAACTTCCACACCCTAAATGTCTAGACATCGGATCGTGGCTAGCGTGTCATGAGTTCGATCCCAGTACCACGAAAGACCCGCCGTGTAGGAAAGCGATGCACGTTAAATCTGTCGAGAGCTCAAACTTCCTCCCGTTGGTGTGGTAGTTAGGAGAGGGGGTGCCAGCTCAGGTGTAGTCCGCGTCACTTGACCATGGTTCAAAATTACGCGAACCGTCCCCAAAAGCCCCCGTGTAGCTGAACAGTGGGACGTTAATATTCACTCACTCACTCCACACGATAAACAGAAATAGTAAACGTGCATCAGACCCACTACACGGTGGGTCTGATGCACCTCCAGAACTCGAACCAGCGACACGCCGGACACGAGTTCGTAATCATTACCTCTAGAATAATACATACAAAAAATATATACAAAACAGATATAACAAAAGGCGTAAATGCTTGTTACGAATGTTATAAACATAGTAGAAATTTCCGGCGTAACTAATGTGACCGCGGTAGTCAAGGTCATGGATTCTAGGTTGGCGTGTCATGAATACGAGCCTAGTGCCGCTGATGACCCGCCGTGTTGAGGGAGCCTCTGTACGTTAAATCTGTCGAGGTTCAATCGTCCTTCCGTTGGTGTGGGGATGAAGGTAGGAGAATTGGTACCCGCTCAGTTGTTGCCCTCTTTACTTGACCTTGGCTAAAAATGACGAGGTCCGTCGCCAATAGCCCTCGTGCAGCTTTGTAGTGCGACGTTAAAAAATTCTCACTCATCTGGCGTATTTAACCTTCACTTCCCCTTAGTCCTTAGGCTAAGGGTGGGCAGCCTTTTTCCAGGATACGGGTTACTTGCAACTTTTTCAATGTGTTGCGGTTCACCTAGTCTCCAATCTAATTGGCATCGATGTTCCACAAATAGGTTTCTTTTAGTTTACATGTCTTGGGTTTTAGTGACATTTTGGTTCCTTCAAAATGTCTTGACGGTCCACCGGTCGATTGCGATCGAATTAAAGCTCATTCTTGCCTTAGGCAATCGATCCTGTTTCTTCGCATTAAAAAATATTTTCAAAGCCTATCAACAAACGATGTGTCCAGAAAATTATTATTAATATAAAAAGATGTTACTTGTGGAACTTATGAAATATATAAAATAGCCGCAGTCGCCTAGTGGCCCAGGTAACAGACTCGTGGTGGCATGATATGAGTTAGAGCCCAGTACCACTGAAGACCCATTATGTAGGGGAGCGATGCACTTTTAATCTGTCGAGAGCTCAAATGTCCTCCCATTGGAGGGGTGTGGTAGTTAGGAGAGAGGGATGCCACCTCAGGTGTCGTTCTCGTCATTTAATCATGTTTCAAAATGATGAGGTCCGTCGCCAAAAGCCCTCGAGTAGTTGAACAGTGTGACGTTAATATTCACTCACTTACTCACTATGAAATATAAAATCGATTGATCATGGTCAAGAACTTGTGGTGAGTTTCCAGGAATTCGAATTACGGTGCTACTAAAGATTAGCCCTGTAGAGAGGCGCATTACATCTGTCCAGGCTAAAAGTCCTCATATTGGTACGAATAAGAGGGGGATGCCTACTCAAGTGTACTCACCACCATCTGAACCAAGGTTTAAGTGAGTGAGTGAATATTAACGCCTCCCTGTTAAGCTGCTCGAGGGCTTTTGACGACGGAATGGTCAAGTGATGAGGACGACGCTCAAGCTTGCATCCCTTCTCCTACATCACCACACCGATAAAAGGACGTTTGAGCTTCCGTCAGATTTAACGTGGATCACTCCTCTACTTGATGAGTCTTCAGCGGTACTGGGCTTGAATCATGACACGCCGGCCACAAGTCCGTTACCTTGACCACTAGGCTATCGCTGCCATACCATGGTATAAAGTCATAAGCCCCATTGAAACCTTATGCGATTCCTACCCACCGGTAGTGAAGTCTGAACAGAAGCTGTTCCAATATCTAATTTTTGTGTCTGCGGTAGCCTAGTGGTTATGATCAAGAAGTCGTTTCTGAAGTGTTGCGGGTTCGAGCCCTGCTGGAAGGCCCGTTGTAGAGGGTGCTGATGCACGTTAAATATGTCTTGGCTCAATGTCCTTCAAACGGCGTGATGTGGAATTTAGGAGAGTTGGGTGCCGGCTCAGATGTCGTCTTTGTCACTTGACAATGGTTGAAAATGACGAGGCCCGTCCTCATTAACCCTCATGTTGCTTTACAGTGCAATGTTTATATAACTCTCTCTCTGCCTACGTTTCTATGGTTGTTCTCATGGATCTGATTTGACCTCCAGGAATCCCGAAATATTAGAAACAAAATTTTTCACGTTTATTTTTAAAATACACCAATTAATGAATGTAATATACACTTTTGGCTGATTTATGGAATTAGGACCGTACAAGACTTCTTTTGAGTCCAATCAGAGTGTCAATCATGACGTATTATTGGTCATCTCCAGTGGCGTAACGGAGAATATTTGGGCAGCCCCTGCAAAGTCAGGTTTTGGTTCCCCAAGTTGGATTTAACATAACTGTAGGTATTTGGCGGCAGTCAGTCTTTGGACCATTTGAACCCTGGCCCCCACGATGCGGGGGTGTACGTTACGTCACTGGTCACCTCCCTATCATACCTTTCTCAATGAAGATCCGCCTCGTAGTGGGGAGGGGCGATGCACGTTAAATTTGTCGAGACTCAGTAGCCTCTGTTTGATGTGGTAGTTGGGAGAGAGAGTACCCAGCTGAGGTATCACGAGTTCACCTCAAATATTCTCATGAATGTACATAAATCTTCGAGAAAAATGGGGCATGTCAACTTTATGATCCGGAATGTAAATAATCATTTAGTTTGATCCACGAGTTCAAGTACTGTATCGGTACCGGTAGCTGAGTAGTTATGGTCGCAAACTCGTGGCCTTCGTCGTTACTTTGTGGGTTCGAGTCCTGGTGCCACTGAAGATCCGTCGTGTAGAGGAAGCTGATGCACGTTAAACATGTCGAGGCTCAGTGCCCTCCCGTTGGGGTGGTGTGGAATTTAGGAGAGGGGAGTACCAGCTCAAATATCGTCTTCGTTATTCGACCGGGGTTCAAAATGACGAGGTCCTATACCAGAAACCCTCGTGTTGTTTCATAGTGGGACGTTAATACAATTCTCCCTTACTCTCATACCTTCCACCCCGTCATTCAGGGGGCAGCGGTAGCCTAGTGGTCAAGGTAACGGACATGTGGTTGGCATGTCATGAGTTCGAACCCAGTACCGATAAATATCCGCGTGCAGAGGAGGCCAATACATGTTAAATATGTCGAGGCTCAAACGTCCTTCCATTGGTGTGGTGTGTAAGTTAGATGAGTGGGGTGCCAGCTAGGTGTCATCTTCATCACTTTCCCATGGTTCAAGGTCTGTCCATAAAACCTTCGTATATCTTTATAGTGCGACGTAAATATCTCTCACTGTCAGTTGAATTTAAGCGAAATACATTGGCGTACACAAGGTAGGATGGTTGGGGCTCACCTCGCCCCCCCCCCCCTCATAGAAACTACCCCTTGGCGCTTTCGCCTGCGTGTTTTTCAGAATGTACCCCCCTCCACCCATAAAAATTGGCTGCGCACGCCACAGGCGACATAAGACTAATATTCCGTATTATAGTCCGTAAGCTACTGGACCTTTAGTCACCTGATTGAGGCTGTACCAATCAAACTAGCATGAGTTCCTTGAATGCAGTGAAAATTACAGTTACAAGACAGTATCTGTAATGGTGATATTTGAAACACTGTGGTAGGCGTATGATAACTACAATTTAATGAATAATATAATGGAACGATGGACAGTATTATTGTAATTCCTTTTGAATTAAACGGCAACTGTTATGGACTTGTAAAGCTGTAATTAAAAGAAAAAAAGCTTCTTTATTTCTGAGTAAGGTAAGCAATTAAAAAATTTCTGCTGAAATTTCAAACTTTGTGAATTGCATCTTATGTAGTTTCTTTTTATAGTAAAGGTTAATAAGTTTTATTTCGTTACACTGTATAAATGTTTTAATTGGAACATTATTACAATCTAAGTTGTAAAGGCTGTTAGGGGATATAGGGAGGCTAAGTCTAGGGGCGTTTGACAGTTGTTTCCGTCAAAAGACCCTCACGAGGAATAATCTGGGATAGTATTTATTATGACTGTCTTCAGTTAATGTTAAGGAATAGGACTCAATTTCGGAATATTTGTTCAGTTATAAAAGTACTCTCTCTCAAACATTAATATTATATTCTGGATTCACTATCCTGTAGAGTAGCATATTTTACCATACTATTTATTTTTATCCGAGTTGACACATTTTTCTTTTATAAGATGCGTATCGCCTTTTTCTAATCCTTTCACATGTTAAAAGGGAAAAACTAAATTATTTTCGAAATATTTTGAAATTTTAAAAACACTAAATCAGAGGTTCCCAAACTTTTTTGCCTCGTAGACCCCTTGCCATGTTTTTCGGTTTGGGGTAGACCCTGCTGAATTAATATTGAATTTTTGCAAATTTATCAACTTAAATGTCTTTTTGACAGCTGGTACTACTACTCATACTTAAAAAGAAATAAATTTATATTTATAATGAAGTATAGTGTTTCAAATTTAAAAAACACATGTTAATTAATTAAATTAAAAGTTAGTTTATTTAACAGTTTTACTTATTAATTAACTAAACAAAAAATAATTTTAAAGGGATGGATGAATCTCTAGCACTACAATTTCAAATTTTCAACATTTGGTATCAATCGTGTCTGGTTTAACCTTAAATTTCCTCTGTTAGTGCCCAGTTTTTTGTTTTTGTTTTGAAAATATGCAACCGCGCTGAAACTTTTCACACTAGAAAAAGCAATGAAAAACTTCCTCACAATATTCCATAAGTCGGGACAAATAACATGTTTGACTTTTTAAGGCCAAAATTGCTGACATCCATTTCTAAACTTTAAGATCTTCGTTAGTGCTTATTACTATCAGTTCCTATTGTAATGTGACATTTTTTCCCCTTCAGTAAGACCATATGAATTCATTGCCAACTGTGGTATTGCCATAGTCAAAGCATTCTCAAACCTGGTTTCAAAATCTGAATAAAAGGTATTTAAATGTTGAACGTAGGTTAAGACTTTCTGACAGATTGTCTGTGACAAATTTAGAAAATTCGGGACCTCCAGTATTTCTTAGCTTAACTCAGGAAAGAAATGCTGAAATGGTATTGTTTTGATAAAGATTATGCTGTCACCTTGTGAATACAAATTAACCTCATTAAATTTAGTAAACAAATCTGTTAAAATAGGTAAAATTTGGTTTCCCCACGATTATAAATTTTTAAAAAAATTATTTTCACAGTCTAGTTTAATGAGAGCCACTGTCATAGACCCCCAATTACACTTCATGGACCCCCAAATTAATATTTGGCTGGCGTAGACCCCTGAGGGGTCTATATAGACCACTTTGGGAATCACTGCACTAAATTATAAGCAATTGCAGGAGTTACAATGTCACATTTTTACAGAAATTGACATTTTTTCTGTCCGAAAATGTGCTTTGCGTTAAGTTCAAGCTCTCGTACATATGGCAAAAACAGCCTTAAATACCAGAAAAGGGATTCTGCAAAAGCGTATTAATGACTATTTTTTTTTTAAATATTTAGTGTCACTTAAAATAGAATATACATATAAAATAGCTTTAAGATTATTCCAAGGGAAAAAATATTTAAATACATTCTTTCCCCAAAAAATGAAGAAAGAATGGAATATTTTGAAAACATTCTCTTATGGAAATTCTTATTCCCACATACTTTTATAATATTTTGCCTCTATATACAGTGTCGGATTAAACGACATGGAGGCCCCTAGGCAGTCGAAATCTCGGAGCCCTGTAGCCTGTTTTTGGAGCACTAACAGAAAAAAGAGCACGTTCTTATGGGCCCCTAAAACGCGCGGAGCCCATAGGTTATTGTTACTCCACCTAATGAGTAATCCGGCACCGTCTATAAAGTCAAGATTTCGAAGCCCAGTGGCTGAGTGGTAGTGCATCGCGCTTCCACACCACGGGTCCGAGGTTCAGACCCCCGGGCTAGGGAAGGTCGACTCAGCCTTTCATCCCCTCAGTGGATCAATAAATGAGTACCAAGCTTACTTGGGGCTAAGCAGTGGGGGTTTCGCGTCAGACTGACAACCTGATCGGAACATCTGCTCATGCACCTCAGGGCCCAAGGTCACGTATACTGATATGGGCACAGAGGTCTTTGCTATCATGGGCTGTTGCGCCACTGATTTAAGTTATAGCTAAGATTTCAGGACGGAGACTGAACTGGAATTTTTGAATTGTGTAATTTTTTTTTTAAAGTAGATTTATTCATGTTTAAATATATTAGGGAGAGAAAGAGAAATTTTAACAAGAAACAGCTGTTATTTCTATTAATTTTATCTGAAAATCTGATTTTTCCCCAAAAATCCTCGTTTAGGCTCTGAAAAGAAGTTTTATCTATATACATAGTAGTGACAATATTATTATTATAAAAACATTTTTCATAAAAGGAGAATGTTTTGAAAAAATTTTCCTTCCTTTTTTGACAAAAAATTGTATTTGAAATAATTTTTTCATATGTTCTTAAGACAATTTTATATGTACATTCTAATTCAAGAGGCACTAAATATCAAGGAAAAAAATCATTGATTTAATACGCTTTTGCAAAGTTAAGGTTTAGAACATAGTCAGTTACTGATATACCAATGAACTTCAAATTCCTCTATTGATTTGGTGAGGTAATTTGGAGTCCGAGTTTTTGTTTGCATGATACTAAATCTTACGAAGTATAACACCACGAAAAAAAATCAAAATCTTCATCCAGGGGAATAGTGTTTTTTGGTGATAAAATACCCGTAAGTGATTTTATTTTTGTGTAATTGTAGGTTCAAATTGGAGTCATTAGTCCGCGTAGAGGTGATAATACCATAAAGGTTAAATCTGTCCATGGCCCTCAGGATGCGACTTAAAATCAATGAGAATAAGACCAATACACGCCTTGCACTAAATCATGCCTCAACAATTCCCACTTTAAAATTGTAGATTATAATTTTGAAGTTGCTGATAGTTTGACTTATCTAGTTTCTGCCGGCTGGGTGGCGTTATTCGTTTTGTCGCTGACTTTCTGCCCCTAAGGTTGCGGGTTCGACCCCGGCCCAAGTTGGTGGATTTTCATGATGCAGAAAATCGACAGCGTCCATTTCGTATGATTATGTGGCATGTAAGAAATACCTTGAATGCCCAGTTGGCTTGGGTGAGTGGCCACAGTAGCCAAGTAGTCAAGGTATCGGATTATGGCAGGCATGTCATGATTTCGAGCCAAGTATCACTAAAGACCTGCCGTTTAGGGGAGCGATGCCCGTCAAATCTGTCGAGAGCTCAAACGTCCTCCCGTTGGTGTGGTGTGATAGTTAGGAGAGGGGGAGGGGGTGCCAGCTCAGGTATCGTTCTAGACACTTGACCATGGTTCAAAATTACTAGGTCATAGAGTTGGCAGCCCCGGGATCCCGGTGGTTTTTTCAAATCCCGGGATTAAAATAACTAATCGCGGGATTTAGTTTTGGTCTGAATTATATTTTGAATTTTTTTTAAATATTGGGAATCTGACATTACATTTAATGTATCTTATTTACTTTTTTTTGGTACTGTGTACGGTTAATGTTAGTTTTCTTATGTGTTCAATCTTGAAGTGTTCGAGGTGTATGTGTGTTTGTTAAACCGTGAAATTTCATGTTTTCTCTTATTTTCATCTGTAACTTTCTCCCCATCGCGCGTGGGGTCAGAATATGGACATTTCTCCCACCGTCAGGATGTCCGGTGTCAGCTAACTTGGATAGAAGCATTTAGAATTTTTGGAAGATATCTAGTAGGGTTTTCAGCCCCGGAATTCCGAATCCCCTGGATCTCGGTGTTTTTTCTTATCTGGAAATCCCGGGATTAAAATAACTAATTCCGGGATTTAATTTTAGTCTGAATTATATTTAAAAAGTTTTTTGTCATAAAAGTTTTCTAAGAATTTTATTTTTCAAAAATTTATATTCTGTTTATTAAATATGTTCGTAGAATTTTTTTGCGCAATTATAAGTGCTATATGTAAAAAAAAAATATATGCACAGTGTGGGAGAACGTCGCAAAGATCTAAGTGGCTCACTGCAATGCTTACACAATAATATAAACATCTGAAGAATAAATTTTATCACATTTCCTTCATCAATTAAATGCCGTTAATTAATAGCGGACCTGCTTGGAAGACTTGAGACACTTCGAATTCCGTTGCATTACTAACAGCTTATGCAACTGGATCTTCAATTTCAAATGAGGTAACACTTGAAATTGATTCCCATTCTGATTCAATAACTGGATCAATTTATATACAAAAGCCATTAAGTGTAGCAGAACTAAATAAAGTTATCAAATAGGTATATGCACCAATGCAGTGTATTAGATTTGAGACATTGACACCTAAAATTCCAAAAGAAATGCCTTTTTTGAAAATGGAGGGAGACGTGGTGGTTACCTGAAAAGAATATACTCCTATTTAATGGCGATAACACCTACTAGTAAAGAATTCGAACGTGCATTTTCTACGGCAGGACAATTTGTAACAAAAACAAGAAGCCGTTCCAACGATGAAAAGCTGGATGAGCTGTGTGTTTATAAGGTTATTTACAGAAACGCAAGAAATGAAGAAATGCTTTTTTTTAAAAATTTTATTATGTACTATTTTTATTTGTTTTTTGATGAATTATTTTTTTATTTCATTAAAATAATATTAAATCAATTTTTAATTATATTTTCAGTTTTATTATGCAATTTCGACTATGCTAATATGTAAGTTTTTAATAAATAGTCCAATCCTAATCCCGAGATTTGGATCATGTAATCCCGAAATCCCGGGATTGCAAACCCTACGAGGTCCGTCACCAAAAACCCTCGTGTAACTGAACAGTGTGACGTTAATATTCACTTACTCATTCACTTGGCTTGGGTGCTCTAGGCAAAATTAAATTCATAAGTACAATATCGCATCGTCAGAGCTCAGGTGCCTCCCTCTGGGGAGTACACTGTGCGTCAAAATTACTTGGGGCAATTGGTATCGCCTATAGGGTGCCGCATTAAAAAGTAATACCAGCTCCTGGGGAATGTACTAGGTCTGCAAAGGTAAAAAATGCCAATATCCACAGTTCCGTTAAAGAAAAAAAAAACTTATTTTCTGAAATTAACGATAGGAATGATTGTGTGTGTGTACTACTGAAATCCAAAAGAAAATTACTATGGCTAATATATATCGTAATGGAATACGAAAATATATGAAATCGCGAATTTAATCAAAAGAAAAACGAAGGTTCTATTGAATAAATGACTTTTAAGATCAGTATTAACTTATGCATATGAAACTTGGTTCATGTCTCGAACAGATGAGAATATAAGTATTTACGAAAGGAAGATTTATTTTTGCAGGAAATCAGGAAAAAGGCATATGGCGATTATCAAAATACAACGAAATAAATGTCCAGGCCCCGTTGTCAGATTGGATGAAGACCGCACCACTAAAAAAGTCTTCAATGCCCAACCAAGTGGCACACGGAGAAAAGGCAGCCCAAATCTAAGATGGATTGATGGCCTAAAAAAGTCTCCTAGTTTTGAGAATTAAAATTTGGAGAACACTAGCAGGAAGAGGGCTGGCCTGGAAAATGCTTCTTAAGAAGGCGAAGGCCCATCCTGGGCTGTCGAGCCACAGTAGAAGGAAGGAAATCTGTCGATGTAAGAAGTCTTCTCGTTGGTGTGGAGTGGGAGTTGAGAGAGAAGGGTGCAAACGCTTAAGTGTTTGTTCTCGACCCTCGATCCAAAGCTCAAAATTGCGAGTTCATCGCCAATATTCTCATGAACTTTAAAAGGCATTAAAAACTATCAATCAATTAGCATCTAAGATTTAGTTAATAGTACATGAATCTTCGAGAAAAATAGGGCGGGAAAACTTCATGTTCCTGTGAACGAAAGCTAATAAAATCATTCAAGTAGTCTTGTATCGACCCCGGTAGCCGAATAGTCGTGGTCGCGAACTCGTGTCTGGCAAAATAGGTTCGAGTCCTCGTGCTACTGAAGAACTGCTTTGTAAAGGAGAAAATGCATGTTAAATCTGTAAGTGTTTAAAGTCCTCCCATTGGTGTGTTGTGGAAGTGTGGAGGAGGAGTTCAAGCTCAGGAATCGTCCACGGCACTTAACCGTGGTTCAAAATTATGCGATCCATTGCCAATAGCCCTCACGTTGCTTCAAAGGGTGACGTAAATTGAATTTAAATCAAAATCGAGTTTTGTATCTTCTAAGTACCTTTGAGAGTAATACATGAAGGTTGGAGTGCCAGCTCAGGTGTCATTCACGTCACTTGACCATGGGTCAAAATAATGAGGTCCGTCGCCATTAGCCCTCGTGTTGCTTCGAAATTCAAATTTAATAAAACAATCAAACCAATGGAATAATTCTTCTATTGTTCTATCTTAATTTCTATGTTTTGCTTTATCATTCAAGACCCTTCGTGTAACAATGCTGAGGCGTGAGAGGGAGTCCTATTAACGCAGCTCTATAAAGCCCACGAAGCTTATTGACGATGAATCTAGTATCAATGACCTGAAGCTGTCGAACTTCCACACCACACCAACAGGAAGACATTGAGCCTCGACAGATTAAACGTGAATTGGCCCCCTCTACAGGGCGGATTTTGAGTGACACCAGGAGTCGAGCCCGTGGCATGCAATGCTGGGGCACGTGAAATCTGTTGAGTTACGAAATTATTTGATCGCGGTGTTAGAAGTTTGAAATGTGGGGTGAAAGTTTAGATACGCGTCCCTTTATTACTTGACTATTGTTACGGTCAAAATTACGACTTCCGCTGCCAGTAGTCTTCGTGTTTCTTCAAGTACGATGTTTATGATGAATCAAAGAAGTTTTAGACAACGCCACTCTAAGATTATATATATTGTAATTATAATTTAATATTGGTAAGTTTTTCGCGAAAGGCTTTAGATCGAAAATAGTTTAATCCAAGATGGCTACCTACATAATAAAATAAAATGAGTTGCACAGAATAAAAAACACACTGAAATGTGATGAAGCATATGAGGGTAGTATAATTACAACAATAATTAAAAATATTTAAGAGGTGAAATGACAAGTGTACTTAAAATTCCAATGTAAAACAGCTCAGAAAAGTGAGAGAAACATGATAAAAAAATGAAATACGAGGAATTGCTAAATATCGAAAGAAATTTAAAAAGGGTCGCATAAAAAAATTAAATTAATAATAACTTGAGGCCGAAAGAAAAAAAATAGTAAGAAAAAAAGGCGACTAATTATTGTAAAAAAATTATGAAATCATTTACTAAAAATAAAACTGTCAAAATCGCTATTTGCTACCATTAAAAAAAATCTGACACATTTATTATGGTAGTGCAAATTTCGTCGGTAATATCTACAATCAAAAATTCAGCCGTCCAATTTCTTTTATGAGAAACAATTATTACGTCTACCATATTTATCACATCTCAGAAAGGCCGAAATCGGTGAAATTTCGACTAAGACTGAGGGGAAAAAATCGATCCATTAGAAAATAACCAAAAGTGAAAATTTGGTTAGCGTACTCTGGTCTGTAATAATCAAACATGGAATCCTCGTACCCTTTTAAAAAGCGATCCTGGTATTCGCCAATAATTTGAGATATCCATTACCCAACGGATAGAAATCACAAAAGTAGAACACGAAAACTGCAATAACAGCGTCAGTAATAAAAATGGTTAAATATTTTAAAAAATCGATTAATCGCTTGTAATTAATAAGGTTACTACAAAAAATAAACAAATAAAAACTAACGATCATATTCCCATATACATTATAGTAAACAATAAAAATCAAGGTTACTATACTGTTATTATTACCTACTTTGCGAAAATTTAAGATAATATGGCGAGTATCGTACCGATATCTTTTACCGATAGTACTTTTTTTGCTACATACATTCATAGCTTTTTACATAGCCCATAAGTAACATTAATTTAAGGTATCCGACGTGACAACTTTAAAAAAAAAAATGGAGGTATGGGGATTTTTTTGTTGTTGTGATTTTTAGATTTGTTTATTACATTTTAAGAAAAATATGCTAAAATTAAGAAGAGAAAGAAATTATTATTACTAAAATGGAAAAAATGGGTAAAAATTGACAAAAAATAACATAAAACCCTTCTGTACCAAAAGTTTATGAACAAATATTCAACTTTTCAAATCTGTGTTGCTATGTTATTCATCTTTGAAATGACCTTCAGGATAAGAGAGATTTTAAATTTTACAAAAATAGAGCACTTTATCTTTTAGTTATTATATGAAATTGCTTAAAAAGACAGTGATTATATTCATATAAGGGACTGTAAATTTTGTAATAAAACACTGATCGATAAATATGAAGGTTAAAACACTTCTGCTGTTATACAGAACATACACAAAAAATGTCAGTTAATTATTTTCAAAACTGAGCAATCGCTGTCCCCGTTTGAGCATTAAAAAAAAAACACATTTCGAGTAAAACGCACTTTAAAGTATGACATCTTGATTTAAGTAATGGTATCTGCTTCAACTAAAACACTTGTAGTTTTTGCTCTAGTAAACGGAAAATAATAAACTTGTTATTTTTATAAACCTAACAAGATGGTGTATAAAATAAAATCATAAATTTTTTTTTAGCAAAACTCATAATTTGAGGGTAGTCGCATACCTTTAGGAATTAATGTCGTAGTCTTAGAATGTTCGGTAAGAAATTAAATCTATGTGTACAATGTTATCTTTACGCTTGATGTTGATTAATAAATTTCTTTGATAAATATTTATATATATAAGAAAAAAGCAATTCGCTCACTTATTCAACGCGAGATCTACGGAACTACCAGACATACAGACTAGAAATTTGGCAGGAATGTTTCTTTTGTTTAGTAGAGATCTGTTAAGAAAAGGGTTTGCACAGAAATCGAATCCCAAGGAAGCTGAGAAAAGGCTCAAAGGGTATGAATGGAATTTACCTTTTCTAAATTGATTCAGAATTGATTCTGATACCGTTTCTGATATTGAGTAGAGACCTGCAAGGAAAGGGGGTTTATCAAAAATTGATTTCCGAGGGAGATTGTGGGTTTATTATGAACAAAATTTTTTGAATTATTAGTACTAGAGACTAGAAATTTTAAGCAGGATTTTTCTTTGTCGAGTACATCTACTACTGTGTATGGGTTTTGGAGAAGTAGTCTCCCCCTCATAACAATGGAATAAAAGATTACGCACGCACGCACTCTTTAGATACGATTCATACTTAGAAAGAAATAAAATATTTATTTGATTTTGCTATATTTAATTTGCCAAAGCAGATCCTTTGAGATTTATCCTTAGAGATAAATTTGTAGTTTAGGGAACCAGGACATCATACACATTAAAAAAAAATCGATTTTTCAACTTTAGTATTAAAAATAGTATTCATATTTTTCCGAATCTAAAAATGCATGACACTTAAATGTTTGTTGACAAAAAAACCTTAAATTATTATAAAAGTTATCTCACAAAAATGTAGACAAACGATTACAAATGTTTAGTTTTTTTACTTTTTCTCCAATTTGCTTTGAGGTACACTTAAAAAAAATTATTGTACTATACGTTTACAAATTTTCTACACTTCTATACCGGATATCTGTGCATATAGTGAACCTATTTTTTTAGTCTAAGTAGTACGTAGTTTTTAAAAAATAGTTTTATATATGAAAAAGCGAAAAGTATATGTATAAAAACTTTCAAAATTACAAAGTTTTTATAATTTTTTTAAAGAAATTCTCTTAATATTTTACTAAAAAAAAATAGGTTCCCATATTTTGTGTATTGTTATATATATGTAAAAATATTTTACATATTTAAGAGATACTTTTTTAAAAAAATGGTAGGTAAATATAAGCATGCATTATGAAATCTCAAATTATGTGTCCAACTTAAATTAAACAGAATTTTTTTTTAACTAAAAAATATTATTTTTGTATTTTTACAAAATGATTACAATATATTTATAAAGATAAAAAAAAATCTAAGTTCTATTGGAAATTTTTAAAGATATAATCCCATAAGCAGAGTCTTATTTTTGGCATTTTACTCTTTCGAGACATGTCCTAGTACCCTTAAAGTTATTCAAATCTATATGTAAATGGATGTTTGTATATATGGAATCGCTTCACTCCAAAACCGTTCAACCGATCACTATGAACATTAGCATGTATGTGTATTTTTTGTGGAGAAGGTTTTTGTGTTATCCTCTTTGTTGCAGCTCCCCACCAGTTGGCGCTACAGCTAAGATACTTCTGTACCGTTCAATCCATCGCCCAGTTGCCAACGTGGCCGCCAAAAATGATGCCAACTAAGCTCTATCACCCACATTTCGCTATGTTTTCATTGAATCGCCTTTATTATGTAAGGAACGGTGTTCTTTGCGAGTATTACAATTTTTACATAAAGTAAATGCAACAGAAAGTAACATTAACGTTTTACACATCCATTTATGAATTATTTACACTATTTTTAGCGTTCATATACAAAATTTGTATTAATGTTACTTTTGCTGAGCAGAAATTAGCTTGGGAAGGTGTTTCTAAATCGACCCACAAGAGAGTTACGGGGTGTTATTAATAAAAAAAAAATCCTTTTTATCACAGCTATTAGACATTCAGACTTTAAATTTAACAGATATGTTTTTTGTTTTGCTTAGCTGAGATATGCAATTTTTTTTTTGTTTAACTTGCAATTCAAGTGAAATGAACTCATTAAGAACTTCCATGCGTATTGTTTAATTTTTCAATTCACCCGTGCGAAGAACGGGTGTACCAGCTAGTATTAATTAAATTTTGACCTCATTATCTTATTATATTTTTCATTTCATCAGCGCAAAGAACAGGTACTTCTTATAGTGGTATAAAAGTCGCACTATTTTCCAACTGATAACTCTAACCAACAACTCTATCTAGCGACTGTCTTTCATTGGCGATATTTGCGTGGTTAATTATATAGATCCAATAATCTTTTCAAAGGGGCGTGACTGAACTAGGGTGTGACATATTCAAGGAACTTTAAATATGGATGAGACCATCGATCATTTTAAGCTATATACGCATCTGTGTGAAGGACAACTTGAATTTAGGCAAATCACAGTTTAATTTTTGTAAAAGTTGAATTTCATATAAGAGTGTATACACACACGTACCGGTCCAGTTTTTTTTTTGAAGATTTTGTTTGAATGGTTTGAATTATTTGGATAAATATATACGGTTTTTCAATACTTTTTACTGTTGAGAAATGATAACACACCTGGAAAGAAATATATATTTAATTCGTAATTTCTCTTTGAAACGTTGTAACTTAAGGTCTCCGACTACCCTAAAATTATAAATTTTGCCAAAAACTGACAATTTTTTTTATTTTATAGGCCTTTTTATTAGCTTTATTAAAAAAAAAAACACGTTTCTTATTTTCCGTTCACTAGAACAAAAACTACAAGTGTTTTAGTAAAAGCAAATGCCATTACTTTAAGCAAGATGTCATACTTTAAAACGCGTTTTACTCGAAATGGCGGCCGCGGTGGCCGAGTGGTCTAGGTATCGGATCATGGCTAGCGTGGCATGAGCTCGATCCTAGTACCACCAAAGATCCGCCGTGTAGGGGCAGGATGCACGTTGAATCTGTTGAGAGCTCAAACGTCCTCCCGTTGGTGTGATGTAGTGTGGTAGTTAGGAGAGGGGGGTGTCAGCTCAGGTGTCTTCCGCGCCACTTGACCATGGTTCAAAATTACGCGGACCGTCGCCAAAAGCCCTCGTGTTGCTAATCAGTGCGACGTTAATATTCTCTCACTTTACTCGAAATGTGTTGTTTTGAAAATGCTCAAACGGGACCAGCGATTGTTAGAAAAGTTTTGAAAATAATGAACTGAAATTTTTTGTGTATGTTCTGTATAACAGTAGAAGTGTTTTAACTTTCAGATTTATCAATCACTGTTTTGTTACAAAATTTAAAGTTCTTTATGCGAGTATAATCACTGTTATTTTAAGAAACTTCGAATAACTAAGATAAAGTGCTCTAGTTTTTGTAAAAATTAACATATTTGTTATCCTGTAGGTCATTTCAAAAAAATGAATTACATAGCAACACATTAGAATTGAAAAATTGAAAATTTGTTCATAAACTTTTGGTACAGAATGGTATAAACTTTTACCCATTTTAGAAATAATAATTTCTTTTCCTATTCTTAATTATAGCATATTTTTCTTAAAATGTTCTAAACAAATCTAAAAACAACAAAAAAGTCCCCATATCTCAATTTTTTAAAAAAAAGTTGTCGCAAGTAGTCGGATACCTTAATTTTTTTCATCACTGTAATGAGCGCTAGAATTAACCTTTTTTTCTAAGACTAATAAAAACGAATTTTCAAATCTTTTTAAAATACATTGAAAATTGTTTATCTCGAAACTAAAAAGTCTGAAACATTTTTTTAGTATTAAAAAAATTTCGTCTTAAAGGATATTGTAAAAAAACCCCTCATATATCAACAAAATTAAGTTAATTAAAGTTTATTTTATTTATACATAGATATGTATATATGCATACATTTAATATCAATAAAGGAAACAAAAACATTCACAAGAACTTAAAGAAATTTAATACAAAAATTTCAAATATTTTAAAAAACAAAACTTTTATTGAGTATTTGGAAAATAATCTGATATTTTTCTTTGCATTGTTCTTTTTAACATCGAAATTTCCAACAAATTATTCGATGTCGTCCATTTTGTTATTCGTTCCAACCCCTGAGAGGCGCGTCTAAATAATTGCGCATGTTTTTCATGATGTTCCTCATTTCGGATGATGTGGGAACCGCGCATGCGCGAAGCTGCTTTATTCATTACATTTTCGTCGTCGGAATCTGTATCAAATATGTTTTTTGAGCTTTGAGTGAGTGAGAGAATATTAACGTCGCACTGTCCAGTTACACGAGGGCTTTTTGCGACTTTTTGAGTTTTGAAAAAACTCCAAAATCTTTGTCTGCCATAACTGGAACTGTATACACATTATCTACTGCAATGTGAATTCTTCCGATAATACAATAGGATAGTCCAATCCGGCTGGTGTTTTCCGTATTTAGAGTTCATTCCCAGAAGGGAAATGTCTTGTTTGAAGCGATTTTTTTTCGTGTTGAGAGAAAAAACTGCATGAAAATACATAGGAGTTAGTAGAGACCGTTGAATTATTTCATGTTAACCGATATTTTGTCTTAAGCGTTTTCGCTTTAAAAGTATTTCGCTGTATATCAGGCTGGTGCGTATGAAATATCGGATTTTTAAGTGAACATATAAAAAAAACTGGATTATATATTTACTATTTATACAAGGTGAATATATAAAACTGGATTGATTTTTAGCGCGTTTTTTACGTAGTGGAACAAAAGCGCTATTAGGACGCAAATTCAGTCTTCGTCTTCGTTCCATATTGTGTCGTACCTTTTTCTCAGCCAATAAGCAACCAATTGTCGTCGGGGTTTCGGCACTGGGTCGCATTTGTGCCCTAGATGAGCCGAATCATATTTAAATTTTACCATAGTTTTCCCGAATTTTCCTATTGTAAAATACAACATGTGAAAAACGCGCTAAAATTACTTGGCCATGCCAATGATTGATATCTTGTTTTTTCAAATGCTGTTTATTAAATGTAAATATGCCTTATTTGCTTCAATACATCTTTCCTAACGCGATTTTAAAGAATCTGTACCTGATCTTTAAATCAGTAAACTGTAATATAGAATTGTTTTTCAGATTGTCTTCATTTTTATACTTTTTGTCCATAAAAACCGTTCTAAATGTTTTTTAAAAAATGAAAAACGATTAGCACAACATCTGCGTCAAACTTTCACGCTTTAATGAATATTATTTGGCAATTGCTTTGTACGACGTATGTGTTGGCGGTATTGGGTCATGCCGATTAACGAGCACGCGCTGGGGGTATATAATTTTCAATTTTTCATACAATTTATAAATGTACTGGCAGGATAAAAAGATACAGCTGGATTCGTTTTTACAGTTGCTATCCCTATTGCCGATGATCAATTGACAAATAATAAGAAAAAGCAGATGGTACAGTTTATTATTGCTCATTTTACTAACATTAAACTGAAAATAAACAAGTAATATAAAATTTTTTTTAAGTGAATTTCTACTTTGAATGGATGAATAGAAAACATTTTATTAACGATTGAAAATTTGAACAAGGTATATATATATAGGGAGAGAGTAAACTAATAGTAGGAATTGAAAAAAAAGCGGGATTTGTCTGCATTGTTCTAACAATGCACACTCAGTTTGGCTAGTTTGGCAGAAAAACCTGTTTTCGATGCCAACTTTTGTCATTGTTTTAACAGTTACATTGCTACAATAATGGAGATGAATCTAAGTTGGCGTCGAAAACCGGTAATTAATTTAATTAACTGTCATTTAATGAATTATTTGAAAAAACTTAACATATCAAGTGGCATCCACTACAAGTTTAAAAAAAATTTATTTGAACTTGATTGGGGATGAATAGAAAGTATTTTATTAAAGATTGAAAATTTGTGAACAAGATAAAAAAATATACAGGGAGAGAGTGAGCTAATAGTAGGAATTGATTAATAAGGAAAAACACAGATGATACAATTTATTATTGCTCATTTTACTAACATTAGTTAAACAGAAAATAAAAAAAGAATGTTTTCAGAAAGAGTTATATTTAAATATTATCAAGAGAAAACTTAGAAGAAACATTGTTGCTTCATAAAAACACTGTGTAAACTTTTTGAAACAGGAATGCAAGTTAATATTAAATTAAATTTTATGAAATACCTTTATTTTACTTTTCATTATTTATTAGGGAAAGGATTGCTGTGATGATACTTAGAATTGAGGTTCAGAACCGACTAAAAACAGCTAGAACCAGTTCAAAGAACTTTCGAGTGCCGTATTTCATACTTTAACGATCAAGTAATCGTTTTTCTATAGAATACCTAGTTAAATCGTAGAATAAAATAACCTAAAAACTTTAACTGACTGGTCTAGTTATTTCATGCAATTTCTAGTTATTCTATGAAATAACGGATTTCGCACTTTAACGGTAACATATATACAAAAATTTATTTTCGTAATATTTTTATTTTACAGTTTTTATGCAACTCTACCTTGGTCAAAACTGCTTATGAATGTAAAACCTCAATTATTCCATTATTAAATAAAAAAAAACTTTTCTTCCTATATTTTAGAATATAATTAGATCGTCAGTACGTACAAAATACAAATATTACTTTCACATATAGAAAAATTAGGCATTTACTAATTTGAATAATTCCAGAATTCTATTAATAATCCCAAATTATCTAAAACTTGTAAGAGTAGAATTATAGCGCTCACATGGAGGCAAATTTTCTGAGCAGTTAATCTAGCTCTGCCAAAAATGCCCACCGCTATTTTTATTTTACCCCAGAATCAATTTAAATCCTCTGTAACCAAACATTCCATGCGAACACTTTATCCTAAACTCACCGAGTTTAAAACCTTAAAAAGAAGTAAAATATTTAACTGGCTAACACAAACTTAAAACTAGAACCTTTTATCAACACTTCTCTGCCATTGCAAAGCAAACAAGTTAAAAGGGATGAAAAAAAATTTCCTTAAAACCCTTTCCTACCCAACAGCTCGGAAAACGGAATCATGGGTAAGGAATGAGGCATGCCGGGATGTCTGATCCAACATGGCAGCTTGCCATATGATCATCAGTATTTGGAACACAAAAACCATGTGCGTTTGCTCTCCTGTATCACATGCATACCCTATCGATTGTCTCTCACAATTTGCTCTCTGGATTGTGAAGGATAATTGTGCGATTGTTTATGATAATTGTGAGAAGATTTGGGAGAATTATTTTAAATAAACGATAATTTAGATTGTTGATGAAAATAGTAAATAAGAAAAGGGATTCGATCAACTATATCTCTACTTTATCACGATGGCAGAAGGTAAAATTTGGTATCTTTTCTTCTTTTGACTTGTTGGTTGCTTATCTTTGACTTATATTTCTATTAGATAGTTCTGGAATATTTTAGTGGTGCATTTTTGTGTAATTTGAAGAAAATTATTGATAATTTGACGCACATATTTTTAGCTTGCATCTATAGTTGACCTTAATTGAAATGAAAAACATACATTAAATTTTTTTAGCAATATATATATCTTCCGGATAAAATTATTATGAATTCGACAGATTATTTGAATGCATAACTTTATGCAATATTTAGATTTGTATTAATGGTATTTTTAATAGTAAATTATTAAAGTGTTTATAATTTCAATTAATAAACTAGAATGCTAATAAAAATTTTCTAACAGATTAAAAAGAGATTGAAATGAATAATTATAGCAAACATTGTTATATTTGATAATGCGTTGTTAATATTTATCAAAAACAAACCGAGAATTTTATTATGTATCAAAAAAGCAACAGGTAGAACAATTTTTTTTACATAAAAATTAAGTTTGATGTTAGTTAATTTCACATTAATACATATCGAATAACATGCAGATTTAAAATATCCAAGAAGTGTTTCTTTTGTAAGGAAAGACATGAAATTTATATTTTTGAAATTCAAGTTAAAGTATAAAAGAACATTTTGTTTTGGAAAAAAATAGGGATTTGGAATCCGTATTTTTTAAAAAAGAAAGGAATTGTTAAAATAAGTGTGGCAAAAATTTCAGCATCAGTACATGGCTATCATTGTTCTTTATGAGTTAAATTATTTTGAAATAAAAAAAATTTCTCCTTTTTTCGATTTTTTTAAAAAAACATTGTTGAATGAATTAAAATAAAATGTTCTTATGTGCATTATTAAAACAAATCAAATTATTCATTTTCTAAAAAAAATAAAAATAAAAATACCTAAATATGTAATGGAAATTAGAATTTTTAGGTGCCTAATTTTTAAAATTTATTAATAACAATTTTTTTCTGAAAATATTCTCTCCCAGATTTTTTTTTTTATATTTGAAAAGTATTAATCTATTTAAAATGTTTAATCTCATTTTATAGTATATCAATAAAAATATTTTCTAAGTGCATTTATTTCAATGGTTTTTTTCACGTATGTTTAAAATGCAATAATTTTTGAATAATATTTTTATTACCTACTGAGTATATGTGTTCAGTTTTAATATGTTTGTATTTAAAATTTTCAAAAATAAGGATTTTTAGATGATTTTATTTTTTACTTAAATAAAAAAAGGATATTATTCAAATATTAGCATTATTAACAGATTTTAGAATAGTTATCAAAAAAAAAAAATGTATTATAAATTACATATATTAAAAATATATTTAAGAAATGCAACATGTGCATATTAAGAAGTTTTCATTTAGTATTGAAATAATTATAAGTAAATCGAGACAGTATTTATATGAATTAAAATAAATATGCTACAAGCACGAAAAACTTTTTTCTGAAAATTGCTAAATTGCAAAATTTCTTGCAATTTTTTTATTATGTCCATTGTCAATATCTGCTGCATATAACATTGCAATGACCTTTTGTGCTGACACATTGGTTGCAATGATAACAAATTCTTAATATTGCTACCTCAAAATGAAAATATTTTATTGTAATATATAACATGTAATATAATTTATATAATTTTTTACAACGAATTATTTAGCTATTTATATAAGAAAAGCTATACACATTGGTGGTTTGCTAGGCTATACACACTAGGCTATACACATTGTGGCTATACACATTAAAGCTTTGCTAGAAGAGCTGGAATAGTGATATTACTTATAAACAATAATTCCTTTTGGTGATAAATTTTCCTGCTGATTGTGACATTTCAGATTCAATAGAATACTCGCAATACGGAAAAAAAAATTAAGAAATTATAAATCTAGGGAAATATTTTATGTGTGAATAACAAGTTCTTATACATTATAAATCTCAAAATTACGCCCTATTTATATAATTGTATAACCTAATATATTTATCTGAGGCTTACATATAACTAATATTAAAAAAAAGTTCATTTCTGAAAATTTTTATTTTTAATTCTCAACTCCCCTACACTAATGAAATGAATTAAAAAAAAATAAGTGATTTGTGTGTGGTATAAATATTTAAACTTCATTTATTCTGGGGATTTAAATTCTGTTAGAAGAAATATATCGTTAAAATTGATTAACACGTAATTAATACATGTTCTTTATACGTAAGCAAAAAAATTCAAACTAGAGAAATGTAACATATTTGGTAAAAAAAGAGTCCAGAGCAAGGGCGTAGTTACCACCGTATCAATGATACGGGCCCCCAAGATACAGGGGCCCTGACATGTGTATCTACAGTCTCACTAACAGGGTTCACATACCTTAAACAGGGCCTCGAAAGAATTTTGATACGGGGCCCCCTATATTAGTTAATCTAGTAATCCAGAGTTGGTTTGATTTTTGTATTGTTGTGTGAACCATTTTGTCTTGATTAAAAAACTATGACACTAAGTTTAATGTCAGTAAAATTGTATACATTTATAATACATCTGAATTTATGCAACTAAATTATTATATTTATCAGATAAATATTTTTCACGAAAGTGAAAAGTAAATTAAAAATTATTTTAATAAAATTATTTTTTCTCAAGACCTTTACTATAAACTTTCAAAAACAAATTTTAATAATTTAACTACTTTTTAAGATAACCAATATAGCAACTTAATATAATTGTACTAAATAATTTTACTAAATCAACTTCAACAACGAAACAGTTGAAACTTGGATGATTCTTAAAACAAGAATATTAGAGCGTTTGTCAAAACTATTTAAACTGCTTAAATTAATTAAATTTAATTTTAGTCAAATTATTAATCTTTTTAGCGAATTTGAATCATATGCGTTAATGAAATTTGTGAAATCGGAGAGTCTAAGGATTTAATTTACCATTGAAAGAATCCGGTAAAAAATAGTAAAATAATTCAATTAGTTAAAAATTTTATACGCGTTGAAATTAAATTTCCACAAATTTAAATTTTTATTGACATTCATTATCAAATCGTTTTTGTTAAATTAAAATTGGACTACTTAAATGAAAATTATTGCTTAATTTAGCGGGATGTTGTATTGCAATGCTGTGGCAAACAAGTTAAAATGAATTGGCGTTCGTATGTTGCTGCTTTCCCCGCCTAAAACAGATTCAAGCACAAAAAACCGTTTTACAGAGGGTTCTTCTTACACAGGCTTACTTCAGGCTTTTTCAACTCACGGAACGCCTAAAAATATAGATAATGTTTTCATGGAACCCTGTTCTATATGCATACTTAGAAGAACAAATCTCAATAATATTTAAGGTATCCGACTGGTTGCGACCACTTTTTTTTAAAAAAAGGGAGATATGTGGATTTTTTGTTGTTGTTTTTAGATTTTTTTAGTACATTTAAAGAAAAATAGGCTAAAATTGAGAACAATAAATTATTATAACTAAAATGGGTAAAAATTGACAAAAAATAACATAAACGTGGCCCATTTTGTACCAAAGGTTTATGAACAAATTTTCAATTTTTCAATTCTGATGTATTGCTATGTTATTCATTTTTGAAATGACCATCAGGATGAGAGATATTTTAATTTTTACAAAAACTAGAGCACTTTATCTCAGTTACTATTTCAAATTGCTTGAAAAAAGTGATTATATTCACATAAGGAACTGTAAATTTTGTAATAAAACAGTGATTGATACATCTGAAGGTTAAAACACTTCTACTATTATACAGAACTTACACAAAAAATTTTAGTTCATTATTTTCAAAACTTTTTTAGCAATCCCTGACCCCGTTTGATTATTTTCAAAAAATCACATTTCGAGTAAAACGCGTTTTAAAGTGTGACATCTTGCTTAAAGTTATGGCATCTGCTTTTACTAAAACACTTGTAGTTTTTGTTCAAGTGAACGGAAAATGATGAACTTGGTATTTTTATAAAGCTAATAAGATGACCTATAAAATAAAATATAAAAAAATGGTCAATTTTTGGCAAAATTCACAATTTTAGGGAAGTCGGATACCTTAAAATAGATCAGCATGTTATATGTACTTTTTATAAATGCAATTATAAAAAAGGTATTGTATTTTCATTATTAAAAAACTCTAATTAATTTTTAATATAATTTATTTTTAATAATATTCATTTGTGACCCAAATGTCACCTGCGCTTAAATAATACTTAGGAACTGGAATATGTGCTCGCTTTTTTTCCCACACAAATTGTCAAAGTCTATGTCTATTGAAATGATCTGAGGTCGCATTCCCTATTCTTGATTTGTTTTTATGCTTTGTTTTTGTAGTCATTCACGTTCAGAAATATATTTCACTTAAGCCCAATATTCGGAATAGCATTAAAATGTTTATAGCTGTGTGAGAAATACTGTGTATTTTTCATGAAGTTGCAAGATAAAATTTAGGAGCTGTTCTTGCTTAAATTTGGATTTTAACGTCGAATATTGTTAAGTTGTTTCCTCTCCTTCATTAGAGGTGTTTTTTCCCTCATAATTGCAAAATGGTGCATTTTCATTAGAAAATTTAGTTATGCAATACACTGCGTTAATTAACGAGTATTAAACTATCTCGTGGAACCCAAAGTAGTAAAAAATACAATATTCATAATCTAGTAAGAAGCATATATATAAAGATAAAACGTTTTAATGGTCATGTCTTCAGAGTTGATTTTTTGGATTAATTCATGGCATCTATACTTGTGCGCATTCACTGTAACCTAATGTAAATATCAAGTAAAAGTTTTGTTTCTGTATTTTGGCAATGGCTAGCATTGTATTTTCTCATGGAATAAAACGTTCGATTTTTAGAATGACTGGATATTTTATCGTTCTTAGAATCCAGAATTATTTTTAATGTTGCGATTTTTTAAAAGCTATTTTGCTTTATTCAATTGCAGAACAAGATACGCTGCTAGCGTAATAGTTATTTATTTGCAAAAGGGATAACGTTATATTAATATTCTTTTATTATATTATAATAAAAGTTTAAAAGTGTTAAAAAATAAAGTTTATTAAATATAAATAGAATTTTCAGTTTTAATGAATAGGATTGAGTTTTAGATACTTGTAATAATACAAACTTCATAGAACTAATAATTTTGCATACATATTTATAAGTTTTTCTTTTCGATTTTTTTTTTATTGTGACTCGTGGAACCCCTGGGTATGCCTAATGGAACTCTAGGGTTCTGTGGAACATAATTTGAAGCCCACTGTTCTAACAGAAGTGGAAAGGATTTTGCGCGATCTGTGAACTTATGTAGTGTATTACGAACTTACGTATATGTACAATAAATTAGTATTTGGGATTACATAGAATAGAAACAGTTGGAGTACATATATATCACAAGATAGTTTTCTATTGATAAATCTTAAATAAGAGTTGAAATTAAAATTCATACATATTGAATGTATTTTTTGTGTTATAATTTATCACACATCTATTATTTATGTAACACGCCCACACACTGGAATGTCGAAATAGTGGCCGAGGTAGACTATAAGGTATGGTCATGAAGTGGCATATGTGCCGTGATTTTGATCCCTTGGGCAACTGAAGAGCCACCGTGTAGAGGAGCTGATGCAAGTTAAATCTGTCGATCTCGGCTCTCCCGTTGGCTGTGTTGTAGTTAGGAGTTGGCCGTGGTAACATAGTGGTCCAGGTAACGGACACGGGGTTGGCGTGTCATGAGGTTGAACCCAGTACCACTGAAGAGCCACTGTGTAGGGGAGCGATGCACGTTAAATCTGTCGAGAGATCAGGCGTCCTCCCGTTGGTGTGATGTGGTAGTTAGGTGAGTTGGGGTGCCAGATCTCAGGTATCATCCTTGTCACTTGACCATGGTTCAAAATTACGAGGTCCGTCGCCAAAAGCCTTGTGTATAGCTGAGCAGTGCGACGTTAATATTCACTCATTCACTCACTGTAGTTTGGAGAATGGGTGCCAGCTCAGGTGTCAACCTCGTTACTTGTCCGAAGCTTGAAAGTATGAAGTCCGTTGCCAATAGCTTACGTGTTGCTCTTTATTGCGTCCTTTATAAACACTGACACATACTGTCGATCAATATCACCAGATAAAAAAATCACCAAACGCTGTCATCGTTATTATTATTATTTTGGAACATTCGCAGGAACGGTTTTTCACTATTGGTTGTATAGCGCGGCATTTTTTGATTTGGGGAAATTAATCGTGACGTTCATGCTAGGCTTCGGCCTACCATCATACATCATTAATTATTTAGCAGTAAGACTACAGTTAGTCGAGCCAGTTTGTGAGTCTCGTACATTTATTTGCTTCGGGTTATCGTTTGTACGAGTGTTTGGCAACGTATGCTATATACTGTTTACATTTAAGAGTAACAGATGGGGTTTACAATTGCATAGGGGCTCAAGGCTTCAAGAAGTCTTAAGATATCTCTGCAATTACGTACCTATTAGTTCAACTTTTACGTTTTTCAGTTATATATTTAAAAAAAAAAAGTAAATCGCGTGTGCGCATGCTAATGGCACTCCTGAGCATTTTTGTCGTTCAAATTAATAATTAAAAAGACAAAAATGTTCAGGTGGACCATTGGCGATTCAGCTTGCCATAACCTATAAGGTATGGTCATGATAAGGTCAAAAAGTTTAGTCAAAAGTCAAATTGACTATTAGGTACAATATAGTTACGGTAACCTATTTAACGTTGAACTTATAATCAGCCTTTGGCTATATTTTTTCACCATCAAAGACGCCAATACCAATTACTGATTTTGCTCTTTTTTCGTTAAATATCTAACCCGGACTTCGAGTTTTCGTTTCATTGAAGATTGTTTGGTTAAACAACAATGGGGGGAGGGGGAAGCAATGAACGTTAAAAGAAATTGGTCTATGTTTTATATGGGAGTAAGATACTAATAATTTTATTCTTGATTTCGAGTACAACTGAATATAAAAATATACAATTTTTTTAAACAGAAATTTGCAGGTATATATATTTTTCGAAATCTAAATACACAGACAATTGTCAAAAGAATGTTCACATAGTTTTCTTTAAATTCATTTGCAGTACACTAAGTTTATTCATAATGTTTTTCAAAGAAACCGAATTAGATCTGATAAAAAAATAAAATCTAATTATAAAAATTATGTGGTCAAAAATTTGATTAAATTTTCAGATTGAATTCTGGGTATTGTATTTATTGTTTTAAAGCCGAGTAGTGTATACTAGAGTCAGGAAGTTACCGGAATGCTCCCCTACATTCCCGAAGGTGTTTGTTGAAGGGAAAATATGTGTTTCGATGGTTGGCAGCATTAATCAGGAAAATACACAGCCATCTGGAGTTCATTTCCTGTGCTGTAGGCGTTAGCTGCAGATCATTTCTGACAAAGCTAATTTTTCATTTGTCGGATTTCCAATGTCGTCTTCGAAACAGCTGGCGAACGTCAAATTCTGTGTTTTTCTCAATAAATCACGTGATGCGCTCGAGATGCCAAAGAAATAATACGGGAATGATTCCAGCATCAGAAAATTTTACCTGTTTTCATGGCTGAAAATGAAATTGAAGGAACACCCATAGTCTAGTGCAGAGATTCCATAAAACTTTTTTGTCTCATAAGACCCTTGCCATGTTTTTCGGTTTGCCGTAGACCCCTACTTAATTAATATTCAATTTCTGCAAATTTATCAACTTAAATGTCTTTTTGACAGCAGGTACTACTACTCCTACTTTAAAAGAATTAAATTTCGAACTGCAATGAAGTTAAAATTTAAATATCACATATTAATTATTTAAATTGAAAGTTAATAAATAAAACTGTTTAATAAACTAAACAACAAACCAATTATTTTAATGGGAGGGATGAATCTTTTGCGCTATAATATCAAACTTTCAACATTTGGTATCAACCTTGTCTGGTTAAACCTTAAATCTCCTCTGTTAGTACTCTGTCCAGTTTTTTTCTTTCTTTCCTTCTTTATTTTTGTTTCGAGATTGGCAATGTCGATGAAACTGCTTCACACTAGGAAAGGCAATGAAAGACTTCCTCATGATATTCCATAAGTCGGGACAAAGAACAGGTTTGACTTAAAGCCAAAATTGCTGTCATCCTTTTCTAAACTTTAAGATCTTCATTGGTGCTTACTGTAATGTGACATTTTTTTTTCAATATGACCATATGAATTCATTGCCTACTGTGGTATTGCCATAGTCAAAGCATTCTCAAACCTGGTTTAAAATTCTGAATAGAAGGTATATAAATGATGAACGTAGGTTAAAACGTTCTAACATATTGTCTGTGACAAATTAAAAAATTCGGGACCACTAGTATTATACTTCTTTAGCTTAACTTAGGAAAGAAAAGCTGAAATGGTTCTTGTTTTAATAAAATTTGTCATCTTGTAAATGCAAATTAACCTCATTAAATTTAGTTAATAAATTTGTTAAATAGGTAAAATTTGGTTTCCACTTGGTTATAAATTTTCTTTTAAAATTAAAGTCACGATCTAGTTTAATGAGAGCCACTAGCATAGACCCCCACTTACACCTGATGGACCCTCAAATTAATTTTTGGCTGACATAGACCCCTTGGAGGTTGTCATAGACCCCTGGGGGTCTATATAGACCACTTTGGGAATCACTGGTCTATGGATTCAGATGAGGTGATCCAAAAAGTGACGAAAGGTAACTGAAGGACTTTTCGAAAAATTGGTTCCAGGAACGTTTTGAGCAGTTATACGAAAGCTGGAACAAGTGTGTAGACGCAGGAGGGCAATAAATACTGTGAACGCCAATAAGATTAAATTGTTCTGGTTTTTAATAATTTGTAAAATTGACATAATCCGGCATCTTTTTGACCCTATCATGTAAGCTGTCAGAATTAATTATTATAGATTGTGGTTCAGAATTACATGTCACAAATAACCTTGTAGCTTTAAATTCTCACGTTAAACAATCTGTTTAAATCGTTATAACTCGAATTTACACATTGTCGCAAATAAAAATGTTCCGAAATAAAAAAAAAAGAATTTTAATTCCAAGGTTTTTTGCGAGAAAAAGTTATTAGTTTTTAAAAAGTGCTTCATGAAAGTCTAGTTAGAAAATCTTTATATATTTAATTTGTAAAAAATCTAGCTGAGAGATATTGTCCATTTCTACTCAGAATAATTTGTTGTAAAAAAATATTATTCGTTCAATTTTAAATACAATTTTTAGATAAAAGAAATTGATTGTATTTGGAAGTCAGAAACGTTATTTCAATCTTATCAGATAGTCTTTCAAAACAGCGTAGAATTCTAAAATTGCTGAAAATGATAAAAAATTAACTCAAAATATCGATTAACACTGACGAAACTGAAAACAAACATTATCAATTCAGGAAATACTGATTCGATTTAAAATGTTGCGTAAAAGATTTTCGAATAATTTTTGAAATTATAGAAAAGCACTGAGGTCCCGAAATCGTATCAGCGTTTCTCAGTAGCAATCGATTTTTTAACACGTGGCTAATAATTATAGCTGACTCGTTGTGCCATCTGTTGTGAATATTTTTAACTAAACACTTCTGTGTGGAAAATGTAACCATAAGCAGAATTTTTTGAAGAAAATTGATTCCGTAAATAAATATTAAGTATACTTTGGTATTAAGTTTTAGCCTTTCTGCTTGTTTTTTAAATATTAATTCTTTCCCTTCCTAATGAATAACATTTCCTTTTTCTCAACTTTTCTGAATGAAACTTCATCAAATTTAATTTTTTTCTCTCCCGAAATAGAAATTACTTTCAATTTTATAGTTTATGGGGAAAATAATTGTTGTATTTCTTGTGTAATGTACTTTGACATTTGTTGTTAGTAATTAATATGAGATATATTGAGTCTTAATTCAAAAATTTCAGTTAAGTTTCCAGTTTTTTTCCAATGTTAATTAAAAGTTTTGGTAGTTCGTCGTTTAGAATATTGTCTTGGAATATATAAGAATAGCTTTTTCCTCCAATTTCGAAACGGAAGAAAGTTTTCTATAATTTAGATCTTACCTTTTAAAATTAACTATTGCTAAAAAAATGTACTTAAAATATGGTTTATAAAAAACAAATACGCAGAGAGAGAATTAAAAGAACCAGTGTAAAGCAAAACTAAAAATTTAAAAATGATTTTAAATCAACTTTTACCTTAATCATTTTCATTTTTCATATGATTAAAAAACAATATCAAATATAATTAACTTTCAAAATACCATTTTTTTGAAAAATAATGTTTAGTTGTTTTACAAACTCTGTAATTTCTTAATAGACAAAGTTTTAACCATACGCATTTATAAATAATAAAATATTCAATTATAAACTCGGTTTAAGTTAAAATATTTGCTTAACTTCTCCACAAACTTCAAAACACAAGAATTTTTGAATTTACATTTTAATTTTGCCATCAAAACGCTGTTGATTCTTCAAATCAAGAGGAGAGGACTAGGATGTTGTACAATACAATCTAAAGCATTGGTGAGCATTAAGTCGATCGCAGTCGACCGATGGACCGCCAAGATATTTTGGGCTGACCACTTGAACATTAGCAGTCAGTTAGTAAATATATATCGAAATATTCCAGATTGTCTGAGAGTGTGCAGACTCTGCCGGTAACTATGAGCATTAACTTTGGAAAATAATGTTTTATTTTTTAATGTACAGTAGAACGCGTCGTTTATCCGAATCAATTGGGACCGGACACCGTTCGGATACACGGTTGTTCGGATAACCGAAAAACCGAATGCTATCCATGCAGTATATGAAACCGGACTCTATAGGAATTTTGAAAATCATCATATGCGGGAAACGTGCTTGAAGAAAAAGCAAAATAGGTGCAAAATGTTGCAACCTTGTTTACCTTGATTGTGGAAAATTATCACTTATTTGTCGCTGTACCATTGTACACCTTCGTTGTTTCACTGCAAGGTCTCCGATTCTCTTGAGCAACAGTAGTTGAGTAGGACAGCACTCTGATTGTTGTTCGTACCACTCTAACGCAAAAAAAAAGCGTCAGAATTTGATGGACCCTTACTACTTTCGTTTGTTGTTGTTGTCGTCCTCGTCTTCATCCGTTTCATCGTCGACAGGGTCGGATTCTTCTTGCACGGAAGTCACAATCTCGTCATCATTTAGCATTTCAAATTCACAGTCTTCTGCATCGCATGCCAACCAGGTTTCTACGTCAACAAAACTCGACAAAAGAGCACGTATACTCCCCCTTACTTCGAAACAAACTGACCTAATATTCCGCTCAGATGTTTACCAAGTCACACAACTGAAATTCCCCAAATATCCATCACCTTGGGTTTTCCCGTCACTTTTAGCCTCACGCGAAACAAATGTTGGGCAAAACAAAACACTGCTTGAAAACTTATCCGGACTTCGGTCCGGATATTTGACACTCCGGATTATTAAACGTTCGGATAAACGACGTTCTACTGTTTTTTGAGTGAGTGAGTCTGAATCTTTACGTCGCTCTGCTTAGCTATACGAGGGCTTTTGGCGTAATTTTGAACCATGGTCAAGTGACGTGGACGACACCTGAGCTGGCACTCTCTCTCATAACTACCACACCACATCAATGGGTGGACGTTTGAGCTCTCGACAGATTTAACTTGCATTGCTCCCCTACACAGCGGATCTTCAGTGGTACTAGGCTCGAACTCATGACACGCCAACCACGAGTCTGTTACCTTGATCACTAAGCTACCGCGGCGTTTAATGTAACTTGAGTTGCTTCGGAACAAATGCATCAGTTGATGTTATAATATTTGGGGCTATTATTATGTTTGTTTCTTGAGTTTTGCTTTAAACGTGGTCATAAAAGTGTAAGTTTATTTTATTGAAGTTATGTGTATTTATTATTAAGGTATAGTAAATATTGTAGACCTTTTTCTTACCACACCTACACCCCTGGGGGACCGCAACGCTTTGAATAAGTTAGAAGCAGCCCGTACTCTGGAAATGTGTGCATTCCCCTAATCTAAAGCATAAGGCTAGGAATTAGATAACACAATAACTTAAAACTACATAAAACACCAAGTGAAGCGGGTGGTTAACTTCTAGTGTTATATATACGGATTTATTAAAATGTCTTTAAAGCCAATAAATACAGTTAGGGGTATTGTCTTAGGAATGACTCCCGATGTAATCAAAGACATTGAGGGACTGCTGGAACTTATTTCAAAGTCTTCACAAAGCGTTAAAGTTTGGATAGTCCTACGGATCAAGGTCGTAAATTTCAAGATCAAATAGAGTTCTTGATCCCTTCAAGCCCATTGGAAGGAATAAAAAGTTGATTCTTGGCTTCAAAGTATTCTCGTGGATTGAGATAGCAGTTTCAGAGAGGCAATGGTTTAGATGTCCTCGCCACATGGTAGTGGTTTAAAATTACGAAGTTGATCACTCATCTCTAGATTGATGATGATTCACAACATTTAAAACTTATATGGCATGACGGGGTTGATGTGCACCACCCGTGGTGATGTCCTTATTGTTGACGGAAGCATAGAATTAGGTTTTTCGGCCTATGCCTTTCAGGTCTGGTGCACATAAACCATTCCGCTTCGTTGGCTATTTCATGATGTTTTAAAACAACATACTTTTAAGTTATTGGGATATCTAAATCCTAGCTTTAAGCTTTCGATGGTATTGAAAAACATCCTTTTAACCCTTCTGATTTAAAAAAGACAGGCCTTGAGTTTTTAAAGCGAAAATATACCTTGTGTTTCTAAATGAATATCAATGGTCGTGGGTAACCTAGTGGTTAGAGCATTGGACTCCAGACCGGAAGGCCTGGGTTCGATGCCCGATGCCACCAAATGCCCGCCGAGTACAAACGGAGAACGTGCTCGTTAAATAGGTGGGTCCGAATGGTGTCGCCATCTATCGTGTTGTACCGAGCAAAAATTGTACTGTCCCCTTCATGGGGTCTCAGAGCTTAGGCTAACGACATGCTTAAAATTCTAGCCCTTAGCCGCGATGAATTTCGTGGACCTTGGTCTGATGTTACTGTCAATCAGGTGGCATAAGCAACAACAACAACAACTGAATATCAGAGTTTTATCACGCTGTATAGTTTTTTTTTCATATTACTTACAAATATAATTCATACATTAAATGAAAGAGTAACTGAAACAGGTTTACCTATAAGTTTACAAATGTTCTACAAGGGGTGATCAAATGAAAAGGTACGAAACGACACGGTGGGTACAAATATAGACTTTATTCAAAATATACACCATAGGCCTGAGCACAACGATCCCACTGATGAACAAGCCGCAGGATTCCTTGTTCCCAGAATTCCTGTGGCTGTGACGAGACCCAGTCCTTCACAGTGTCCTTGAGTACGTCGTCCGAGTTGAAGCGCTTTCCTTTCAGGTGTTTCTTCAGTGGACCCAACACATGGAAATCGCAGGGTGACATGTCCGGACTGTAGGACGGATGGTCCAACGTCTCCCATTGGAACTTGTCCAGTTCCATTTGTGTGACTCTGGAGACGTGTGGACGCGCGTTATCATGGAGCAGAACCACACCCTCCGTGAGCAGCCCTGGTCTTTTGTTCTTGATGGACCTGCGTAGGCGTCGGAGTGTCTCACAGTACACATCGGAGTTAATGCTTTTTCTGTGCTCGAGTCATTCTGTGCTCGCATCATTTGGACGCCGGTTTTAATAAGAGCCTTTGCTCTCTCCTGCGCATGCGGGCACCCGTGCATGATCCGATCCCAGTCAGAGTCTCCAATGGCATCCCGAGATGTCTCGCTACATTCTCCTTTGCGGAATATGTAAATATTTAACTGTTTCATTTTTATGTCGTTTCGTACCTTTTCATTTGATCACCCTTGTATGTGAGCCCCATTTGCCACACGGCACTCATCAAGTTGATAGGCGAGTTGATCCAAAACTTCGTTCAGTGTCTGAGATAATTCTTGCAACAGCTGCTTCAATCCTATGTCTTAAGTCTGGAAGGCCAGCTGGTAGTGGAGGAACGTAACATAATCTTTAATGAATCCCCACAGATAAAAATCACGTGGTGTCAGATCGGGAAAAGGTGGAGGCCTTGTGAAACAAGCTTTATCGGGTGGCCCTTTGGGGCAAATTAATTGGTTGGGTACAGTGATGTTCAACCAATCGCATACTGAGAGATGCCAGTGCGGCGGTTCACCATCTTGATGCCAAATGAAGTTTTCTGGTCCATTTCTTCCAATTGAGGAAATAGCCATAGTTATTGAGCATCAAGATAGGCAGGACGGAACGCTCGTTACGCAGTAATAGCAGATTCTGTCTTTGGAAACTGTAGAACACAAAACGCTTTCTGCTCACTCGTTGCCATTTTTCTACTAGCGCGCTGATCGGCGAGAAAGAGGGGGAAATTAGAATACGTTTTGAGTGCACGCGCACGCATGTCAGCAAACAAAGCTGTTTCAGTCGCTCTTTCATTCGATGTATGAGTCATACTAATATGTTATGTAATACATACTATATAAAGCGTTAAAACTCTGATACTCTTTTAGAAATACTCGGTATTTATCGCTTATGCCACCACACCCCTCTTGGAGTCGATTTCGGCAAAAATCATTTTTAGCGGATCTTTACTCAACAAAACAAAGATGTTCGTCAAATTGCAGGTCTGTAGATCTATGTCATAAACGGGATTTTTTAAAAAGATCTTTAACATCCCCGTAACCTTCTTGAGGGTTAATCCCCTCACCCTAAATAACAAGGGTGATCAGGTGGTACTCTCCAAAGTGCGTTTAATTAAATCCTTTTAAGGGAGGAAATATTGGTAAAAGTTAAACAAGCATTATCCTGCAAGGTGTCAGCAAAGGCAGACTTGACCAAACTATCGGCTATCTCGTTACCATTTAGTCCAATATGGGAGAAACCTCTTTGAAAGTACAGCCGAACCACAAGATACAGTTGTCTAACGAGAAAAACCCCAACAGTTGTCTAACGAGAAAGGTATTGTATAGAAGCGCGACTGTCTGTTAAGTACCCAAATGTCCCTGAAGACAAGTTCAGAACTCGCGTTAATGAATTGCAGTCCCTTATGAAAGGTGTGAATATTAAGTTCCCGGACTGTGCATGCCTTAGCCATTAGGCTTGGGGAGAAGGAGTGGATTATAACTGACCTTGATCCTTCTGGGGCTGGTGGCACGTTTTTCCATCCCTCTATCTAGTTCAGTGTGTTTTTATCCTTGTTTGAGTAAGATGTTGTGTCGAAGCGCCACGATCATGAGAAACTTAAAAATCGAGCTCCGCATACACTTGAAATTCTTCCTGAAATATCAAAAACCTTCAATTTATTGTTTTAAATTGTTAAAAGAAGTATTTGGAGAAAACTGCATTTCACGTGGTCAAATCTTTTAACGGCAAAAACGATTTCTGGAAGGTCGGGAGGCTTTTGAATATGATAAACGCTCTGGTTGACCTATGACATCAACAACTGATGAAAACTTAAAAAAAAATTAATAAAATCGTGCAGACGTTTGAGTGTTTAGAGGATGTCAGACATTACGAACGTTAAGAAAAAAATTTTAGCTGAGAATTTGCATATGGTGAAAGTTTGCGCAAAACTTGTACCAAAGACCTTGTATTGAAAAACACCGAGACAATGCCCCGTTGTACATTGCACTCTCTGTAAAACAGTTCTCGGAAGACAAATGCATTACTGTCCTCGAGCATCCTTCGTACTCACAAGATCTTGCACCGTACGATTTCGACCTGTTTCTTAAAGTAAAAAATGCATTGAATCTTTAGAGGAGGTGAAGGCAAAAACGGCCGACTTACTGAAGAGGATGACATCTAATGGGGGCCACAACACTGACTCCCGACAGTATACTCCCGATGTACGAGAGCTATTTTTTAAGTAAGGTCTGTTTATTTTTTGAAAAATAACAATATTTTGTTTCAAGAAGCCTTTATTTTAGGGTTGTACATACTTTTGCCTATTTTTCTACATAGTTGCCGAGTTTATTAATGCACTTGTTATACCTTAGAACTAAGTTTTGGGAATCCTCTTCAAAGAAGTCTGCCGCCTGGTCTGACAGCCAAGAGTTCACGGCCGCTTTAACTTCTGAACGGCGTGGCATGCTGTCAAAAGGTGTTTTGCTTCTCCACGATAACGCAAGGTCTCGAACGACTCGGGACGTAATCGAATCTTTTGGCTGGAAGGTTTTGGATCATGCACCTTACAGCCCCCAACCCTACTCTTCTACCGATTTCCACCTTTTCCGGTACCTCAAACACAGTCTTGGTAGGAACTGCTTCAGTGACAACGAAGTGAAAGCGACCGTGAACTCTTGGCTGTCCGAGCAGGCGGCAGACTTCTTTGAAAAGGATTTTCAAAACTTAGTTCTAAGGTATGACATGTGCTTTAATAAATTCGGCAACTATGTAGAAAAATAGGCAAAAGTATGTACAATCCTAAAATAAAGGTTTCTTGAAACAAAATATTGTTGTTTTTTAAAATACAAGCGGAACTTACTTAAAAAACAGCCCTCGGACATCATCCATTCCGTCAATGTACACCCTCTCTCCGCTTTGAAGCAGCTAGCAGGTCTTCGGAGGGTTGATGTGTGCGTGTTAAATCTATTGGAGCTAAAAGTCACTTTGGTGTATTGTGGATGCTTGGAGATTAGGATACTAACTCGGCTGTCATTCTCTTCGCTTGACCGCGGTTCAAAATTGACATCTGTCGCCAATATCCTTCGTTTTGTTTCAAAGTGTGACGTTAATAAGCAACCAATCAAATTCAAACACCTCACGTTGGCGAGAACTTGAGAGATTTAGGTTTGCCAATTAAGGCCTGTCAGGTATCATCTTCATTTGATTATGGTTACAAATGTTGAAATACGTCCGCCAACAGCTCTTGTACTATTTCTAGGACGTTAATAATTGTTTAATATCAGTCTCGAGGAATCATGGGAATTATTTTCTCCCAAGTTTTCCCGTTGATGAATGTAGAAGACTGTGTAATGAATATGAAGAAGCTAATGCAATGTGTGTGATGTTGACATTTCGGAGAAATTGTGAAGCATGTTTCTATGTTCTTATGTCTATCAAACCTAATAATTAATCATCCCGCGCAGAGGGAAGTTAATTAAAATTAACCAATTAAAGTGTCAATTTCATCTGACCGTTGAAGTTACGAAGAGTATTTACGAAATTTATAGTAGGTGTTCCTTATGTCTACCCATGTTGTTCTCACCATACGAAATCTAATCAAAATCAATTTACCAACCAATGGGTTGTCGTCTTAAACATGCGACTACGATTCGAAATTACGGGATTACGTCATTAATAACGTAATGTGTCATTAGAAGGGAGTTAATTGAAAAATGAAACCAAACCTACCAAATATTGAAACTTTTCGAAATAATTTCTGCTTATGAATACTTTTAAAACGTCATATTTTTAATCCACATTCTAGCTTTCGCCTTTTTTACTTATTTTAATAAAATATAGTCCCCTAGATCCTGAAATATGTCGGCTCGGTGGCTTAAAAGTAGCGGGCCCGCCACGTAAGCCTAAGGCACTGGGTTCGATACAATCCTGGTGGCCGCGGTAGCCAAGTGGTCAAGGCATCGGATCATGGCTAGCGTGTCATGAGTTCGAGCCCAGTACCACTGAAGACCCACCGTGTAAGGGAGTGATGCACGTTAAATCTGTCGAAAGCTCAAACGTCCTCCCGTTGGTATGGTGTGGTAGTTAGGAGAGGGGGGTTACAGCTCGGGTGTCGTCCGCGTCACTTGGCCATGGTTCAAAATTACGCTGTCCGTCTTCAAAAGTCCTCGTGTAGCTGAACAGTGCGCCGTTAATATTAACTCACTTGATACGATTCTGGAGTCAATAGATTTTCTGGATGCGAAATTCGTAAGCACGAATTTCACGATCATGTAAAACAGGGGGGGGGGCAACCTTTTTGGGAAGCGTGCCACAATCTGATAAAAAAAGTTACGCGTGCCACTTCCAACTTTTCCACTAAACTAAAAAAAGATACAAAAGTGAAAAAATGTTAACTTTTAGGCTTATTATGGGTTATTTACACCAAAAGCATGTTTTAAATGCAAATTCTATATAGTGAAATGTAAGAAAAAAATGGTATAACAAATAAAACAAAAGTAGAAACATATATATTTTATTGTTGATAAATTTTTACAGGATCAGTCAATTAGCTTCGGTGCAAAATAAAAATAAGCAACTTGAAACATTTAATTTTAAATGATCATTAAGCATTTTCAGTACTTAATGTGGTTTTTGAATTTGTAGTTTTTTTTACTAAGTCATCTATATTTGGATTAGTTCGTGAAGATGCTAACAAAATTAGGTGTTTTAGGTGCATATCAGTTAATTTTGAGCGATATTTTGATCTAATTACATTCATAACAGAAAACATTTCTTCACAAACATATGTTGATCCAAACCTACAACAATATCTGCCCGCCCCATAATATATATTTGGAAAATTGCTTGGTGGCATGAATTTCCAAAATTCGATGTAATTCGGATCATTTGCGGTTAAAATAATTTCCTTATATTTGCTTTTTAGAGTAATATGGTGCTGTAGATCAATAATTTCAATTGTACCTGAGGTGGTAACAATTAATGTCTTGAAGAGAAATCGAAAAAGGATTAGTGAAAAGTTCAGTATTTTTTTTATCTTTAAAATCCTCAAACCTGGTACTGAATTTTTAAATCTATCATAGTTCCGAACATTACTAACTTTGGCAGATAATTCCTGCATGTGTGAATGGGAAATGAGTTAATTTTTTCTCTCCAAAATCCAGACAAAAAAAGCAAAAGTTTGTTCACAAAAGAAGATATATGACCAACTAGTGTAGGAAAAATTCAAATTTTTCCCTGTAATCTTAAATTTAAATGTTCCATTATATCGGTAAGAAAAGCTAAATCCCGCAGCCAATTTTCAGTCCTATGGAGTGAGCATTCACTGGGCAGTTTATCGTTTTCTTTCCAGATGTTCTAAAACACATTCCCTCAAACTCCAAAATCTCGCAAGTGAGCTTCCTTTGGAAAGCCAGCGCACACTACAATGAAGAAGTAACTCGCCATTTTCTTCCGTTTCTTCGGGGAAAAGCGTAAGAAATCTTCGTCGATTCAGAGCACTAGTTCGTATTTTGTTGATACATGCACCACGGGTCAACAACGAAAGACAAGTTTAAGGCCTTGGCACAAAGAGCTTCTTGATGAATAATACAATGATACTTGAAAACTTTTCTTCCCAAATAGTTTTCAAGAAATGCAACAAAACCTTTTATTTTGCCAACCATGCAAGGCGCTCTATCTGTGCAAACACTGTCTAATTTTGTCCATTCTACTTTGTTAACTTCACAATTACATTTTTAAGTTCCTTAAAAATGTCTTCACTCGTAGTTAAAACTAGTTGGCGCAAATCAAGAAGTTCTTCCACAGTATCAAAATTATTGTTCGTGTAACGCACAAAGATGCTTAACTGCGTATTGTCTGTGACATCACAGCTTTCATCCAAAGTTAATGAAAAGTATTTGCAATTTTGAAGGCCAGATACAATTTACGTTCTAACATCCTGGCCCATGTCATCTATACGACGCATGACGATATTTCCAGACAAAGCTATTTTATCAATCTTTTTTTGACATTTAGATCATCGACATTTTGGGCGAAAATTAAAAGGCTATTTTTTATTCTCTCCTCTCCATCAGAAAATGGTTTTTTCTTGCGGGCTAACAACAAAAAAAGTTTGTAAGAAGCCTTCAACATGGTTTCCATTTTTCATTCCTCTTCTGGAACAAAGATTGTTAGCCGGTTAATCATTTCTTTTTTTTATTGATAAATTCCTTTCGCAAATTTGATCCAATAAGATATTTACTGTTGAAATCACTATGCAGTTGTTTGAACTGTCAGTCCAAGTTAAATTTTTTTGGAACTGCTATACAAATTCCACATATCAAACCATTGGCTTGGAAGTATTTTGATGTGTAAAAAAGTATTGTTCTTCCCAGACAATATTAAAATCACGTGCTGCAATATCCTCTTCATAATTTCTTTTCGATGTCAAAAATTTACTCAAAAACATATTGAAAATAAAAAAATTTAAACAACTACGCTCATCGCTAAAATCTAAAAACAATTTTAGAAAAGGAAAAAAGTTTAACGTCTTGCTAAGCAAAGTTTAAAATCAACTGAGTCTGACAGCAAGAAATAATTTGTCGATGTTACGCTACACATTTTTTAGGCTCCGAATCCAGCTTTCTGATTAGTCATGGATGCAAGTTCTCATTCCCTCTGCTTTATAAAGCGGCTACTTTGTGCAGATAGAATTACTTCTACCGTATCAACAACGGTTCTCGTAAAAAATTGCAGAATTACTTCTTGATATTACAAAAATCGTAAATAGCCAACACCTTCGGAAAAGCCTTTTTATCTGACATCACGCTGACAGCTATAAACTCTTAACTTCAGCACTGCAAGGGGAAAAAAACTCTCTCGGGGAAATTCGAAAAAAAATTTCCCTGAGAGAGGGTGACTTTTTGGGCAGATTCGACCGTCCGAGAGAGAGAGAATTTATTTCTTTTTAGAGTCTCATGTTACTCAACACTTTTCTCGGAACGTTACAACGCTGTGGAATTGTAAGTTTTGGAGCATGATCTCATTTTTGGCGCTATACTGAAGAAAAGAAAAAATCTTGCTTAGCGCCTTTAAAATCTCATGCTGAAAATTTCTGTTTTTTACATGTTTTCTTCATGATGATTTTCTATTGTAATTCAATTAATTCAGTAATCTTTTAAAATTTTTTGTAATTTCTCTCAATAAGTCTTCGCGTGCCACAGTTACGACTCTCGCGTGCTACGGGTTGGCCACCCCTGATGTAAAAGATACCATGAGTTTTAGCTTGGCTTTGGTACTCTTGGCAAAATTAAATCGCGGTAATATTTAGCAACTAATGAGAGCTTCAATAAATACAAGCGTCAAAATTTGGTAGCGAGAGCCGCTACTAGATGGTGCCACCATCTAACTAAAACTTGGGGCTTTCATACTTGGGGAGCAAAATCTTTACTGCCAAAACTGAGCTAAAATGCAGCTCACTTGAAAGAAAACAAGCAATATATATAAAAAAAATTAAGTTAATTCCTATTTAGGTCAACAAAGAAAAATTTTATTTTAGTAACTTTTTATTAAAAAGTTACAATTAATATATATATAAATATGTAAATACCTTCGACAGAATCATATTAGGTGACGAAATAGAAAGCGATTTTCCTTGCAATTTTCCATTTCCTTTTCTACGTACAGTATTGGACTATTTTTTTTTGTTTTAAATTTAATTATTCAAAAAATAGGACAGAAAAAATAAATCATGTTCTCAGAAATTAAGCCATCCCAGGCGGGATTCGAACCCACGACCTTTGGATTAGAAGTCCAACGCGAAATCCATTGCGCTACAGAGACACAACGAACGACTTTCCCTTCTATATTTGCTGTTAGACTATTATTTTTGTTTGTGGTTGCTAATTACGAAAGTGAAGTTTACATCCACACATTAAGAATGAGCGACGACTTTTTGCTACAAAAATAAACATCTTTTATTTTCAACATTAACAAACACGATAGTCAACAAATTCGTGGAACACCGGAAACTGATTTTTTAATTTACACAGCTTGCGCGCTTGATCGTAGTTAGCTGCTTCGTATTTCCGGTTCGGAGTTATTTTATTAGCTTTGAGAATACTATTTATTCATTTTTTAATTTAATTAATGAATTAATGTTTGAAAAAACTAATAACATCAAATGACATCCACTACAAGTTTTAAAAAATGTATTTGAAGTTGAATGGATGAATAGAAAGTATTTTATTAACGATTGAAAATTTGAACAGGATATATATATACAGTCATACACTATCATGACATACCCAGTGAAGAGTGCGGGGGTAGCGACTAGTATTTTATAAAAGTGGCATCGAGAACAGTACTGTGGTATGTTTATTAAGTTATTTAAATTAGACGACGATTTTAAGTTCATAAAAATCAATTTCTTTATTTTTATAATTTGAAATATCTATAGATAGATGATCCCTAAGATTGAAAAAAAATTGTTATTCTGATTTTTTTCATATGGAAAGTTCCATTCCCGAAGCAATATTTACATTTTATCTATAATATTAAGTATAAAAAATGTATATATTTTAGAAACAAAATTAAATAAAATTATTTTTGGAAGAAGCACGAGAAATTAATCCTTCTTTCGATTTATTTTCAATGTTATTGGGTGTAAACTTGTAAATAGTTTTAAGGAAATGAGTTAAAATAATATATTGCGATTGAATTCAGCATTTTAGATTTGTTTTACTTTTTTTGTATCAAGATTTAATTTTATTGATCTCTTAAAGCAGGGGTGGCCAACGCACACAACAGTGTAGTACGGTGGAGTTGTAACAGTGGCACGCGAAAACTTAATATTTTTTTTAAAAATTTGAAAAAATAATAAATAATATTTTTTTACAATTTTATTGAAATGCGGTCGTCTCAGTGGAAAAAAATATTTTAAATACATTTAAATGAAAGAATCAGAAATTTATCGATCAGAGAATTCGCCTGCTTTGTTGTGCGAGTTGGCCTTCCAAAGTTTTTTTCACTGGAGAGATTTTGGGATTTGAGGGAGCGTATATATACTTTTTAAAAAAAAATATCTGAAAGAAAACGCTGAACTCTACTCAATGAGTACTTGCTATTCTAGAATAAAGTTTGGTTACATGAATTTGGTTTTTTTACCGATATTATGGGACATTTAAATAATTTAAATTAAAGGTTACACAGAAAAAAAGATTGTATTCTTCTGCCCTAATAGGCTGTATAGCTAATTTCGTGAACAATTGTTTGCTTCTTTGTCTCGATTTTGGAGGGGGGGGGGAAAGATTTAACGCATTTCACATTAACGCAGGAACTTTCTACCAAAGTTAACAGCGCTCCGCGATGTGATAGATTTAAAAATTTAATATCCATTTTTGAAGGATTCTTTCAGTGCTAAGTTGAAATAAGAAAATGCACGTATTTCCACAAATTCTTTTTTTCAATTTCTCTGCAAAACTTTAATTGTTACCCACCGAGTTACATGATTTACAAAACTTTAATTGTTAAAATACCGAGATAACATAATTGGTATTCGTACAATACTTCTTTTTATGAATGTTTATTGAAAATTCCTTTAAAAAAATGTAAATTGTAACCAATTATTTTTTTAAAAAAAATAAGTATTGCTTTGATTGAAAAATAGATTCCAACTTTTGTTTCACATACTATTAGCAACAAGTGAAAAAAATTTCCAAGTATTAAGCACGACAGAAAAAAGCCTTGGCATTTCAAATGAAGACAAAGTAGTTATTTTATTTTTCTGAGATAAGTCAGTTTAAAGCCTTGATTTGCCATTGGAATGTGAATAAAAACAAACGTAAAAGTTATCATAACTCTGTTTCTTAAACGTAAGGCTTTCAAATTTTGTGAGTTAATAGAAAAGCATTAAAAAAAATTAGAGTTGATTTTTTTGACCAATTTTTGTCAATTTAATCGTATTTTGTCCCCTTAAATGATTTAAGTTACTCATTTTTATTTTATACTTAACCTAATTGATTGAACTTGTAAAAATGTTTATTGAAATAAAAACCTCAGTTTTTGTGTACTTTCGTCTTATATATATTATTTTTAAATTTAGACTACATAGACTTGTATTAAAAAATGTACTATTTGCGTAAAAAATCCATTTTAAGTTTATAAGCAGCATTCCCCCCCCCCCTTCCACATTTGTTTGTTGGAAAAGTTGAAAGTGCCACGTTTAATTATTTTTTTATCAAGTAGTGGCACTCTTCCCAAAAAAAGGTTGGCCACCCCTGTGCTAGATAATTATATTTATGATAATTAGGGGGGGGGGTTTCAGCATATAAACGCAGAATCGCCTAGAGCATCCCTTATTGATATTATGGCATTAATTTTTGAGTTGGTTTCTCTTTTAGTTGCTCTTGCATATAAAAGTTCTGAAGTTTATTTGTCGAATATGTAACCTACCGCATTTTCATATAAAACTGACGTTTCTCATTTATTTTTATTCATAACATATCACTCAATAAGTCCCGTGGCTAATATATAGATGGTGCTAATTTCTAACTTTATTTAGCCTAACGTAGTAGTACTAACTTTCAAACGGCACGTGTCAAAATTTCGTGATATCTTGTTTAGTTGAAAAGTTAGAGATTTTAGTGCAGCAACTTTTGTTTGCTTAGAAACTACGGATGAAAAAGAATTTTGTGTGTTAACATTGCTTTGTTATGGAGAAAAACAATGTTCAATCAAAACAATGCGCTTTCGAATTACTTTGCCACCCACCGTACAGTCCAGATCTTGCCCCCAGGAACTAATGGTTCTTTTCAGACCTTAAAAGAATGCTACAGGGAAAGATGTTTGGCTCAGACGAAGAAGTAATTGCCGAAGTTGAAGCCTTTTTTGAGAGCAAAGACAAATCGTTCTACGAAAAAGGTATTAAAAAAGTTGAAGCGCACTGGGCTGAACGCATCATTCTCTATGGGAATACCTTGATAAAAATAAAGTTCATTTTTGCCTAAAAATTGTTGATTTATAAGTTAGGCCCGGGATTTATTGAGTGGTGTGTTAAAATATGAAAAATTAAGAATTATTAAAACATTTTTCATAATTTTAGTTATTTTATTTAATAAGAATAAATTATAAATTTTTTTTTCTAAGAATGTGAGAAATTCATGAATTTTCTTTGTCATTCCAAACGTTTTTACCTACACGTATTTCGAAATCAAAACCTTTATGTCAAATTAGTTAAGTTATTTGATGTTATTTAATTAAAATCTGTATATGCATAACAAAAAGTACACTAAATTACATTTGTTATTTTAAGGACCTATCACACACGCATATTTGGAGCAAATGCTTAAGACAATTTTTTTATGCAGCTGAGGGGGCAGGGCAAACGTAAGCAAAACGACAGGCTCTGACGTCAGCCGCGTTCTCCACATTGAGAAATTACTCGCCGTTTTTTCTGCTTCGGAAAACGAACATCCAATATTTTTTCTCTTATTTCGCTCCCGCTTTTGTTGATGGGCGTAAGCAGAAATGATCACCATTCTGTCTAAAATATTATACACTATTAAAATATTATACACCACATCTGATGCATTTTACGAAACCGAAGCTACCATCTTCACCGCCATCTTATTTATGACGTAGGGCGCCGAAGAACCCCTTTGGCTGGAATTCCAAGCAACTTTTACAAGGAACAACTTTTTCAACTCACTAGGAAAAAGTTGTTTGGAGCTGTTACTATGGCAACTGGGTAGAAATTGTTCGGCAATGGGTGGAAAATTGCTCCAAACGTGCACATGTGATGAGGTCTTTTATGTATCTGAACGTGTCAAAATTACCAACTTCGACCAAAACACACATTTGTTTTTATTTTATCGAATAGAACAGAGGCGAGCCAATAGAGCGTCTCGCGAAACACATCCGGTCTGCAAAGACAGTCCGAAAACCAAACATAGAGAAAAGGATTTTATATTTGGGGGTGGACATATATTTGTGAGCAGAGTTTTTCTTCCATGAAGTTCAACAAGAGCAAATATAGATGCAGGTTGCCTGATATCAACTTAAAGGCTGGGATGAGAATTTCCCAATTTTCCCGATTTCGAAAAAATTGTAAAAAAGTGTGATAGGATACATTTGTCTCATTAAACTATATCGAAAACAAGTAACATAAATTTTTTTAAAGTAAATTTCCTACTTAGTTCAACAAAAAATTATTTTAGTTTATTAAATTTAATTAATGAATTAATATTTTTTTTTAAAAAAAACTATCAACATCAAGTGTCATCCACGACAAGGCGAAAAATATATAGTTGAAGCCAAGAAAAAAATTCGTTAGAGAAATTTACTGGTGCCATCAATTGATGCTTGTTCTAACTTCGTCAGAAATAACTCAAAATGAATTTAAAACTAAAAAATAAAATTTAATTAATGAATTAAAATGATTGAAAAAACTTAATTAACATGATGCGTCAACCACTAGAAGTTTAAATAAATGTATTTGAACTTGAATGGATGAATAAAAAGCATTTTATTGACTTTCTTCCTTTAAACCAGGAGTGGGCAATCTTTTTTATAATTATGATGGGCAGAAGGAGAGGAGATATTACTAGTCAAAATAACTTTTGATGAAAAACAAGTGATATATAAATTTTTTTTTAAAGTCAATTCCTACTTAGGTCAACAAAGATAAATTTTATTTTAGTTAGTTTTTATTAAATAGTTACAATTGATATAAATATGTATATACATATGACAGAATCACAATATTAAGTGGCAAAATGAAAAGTGATTTTCCTTGCAATTATCTATTTTCCTTTCTATATAGGGTGTTGGACTACTTTTTTTTGTTTATTAGTTTTATGCATTCATTACATTTAATTATTCTAACAAAACAGTATAGTAAAAAAGAAATCACATTCTCAGAAATTAGGCTATCCCAGATGGGATTCGAACCCTCGACCTTTGGAATAGAAGTCCAACGCGCTATCCCTCTCTTTATATATATTTATTAATATATATCTTGCTCAAATTTTCAATCGTTGATAAAATACTTTCTATTCATCCACTCAAGCTCAAATACATTTTTTAAACTTGTAGGGGATGACACTTGATGTTAATAAAGTTTTTTCAAATATTAATTCATTAATTAAATTTAATTAATAAGTAAATAGTAACAAACAAAAATAATAGTCCAAAACCATATATAAAAAGGAAAATATTGATCGTTGTGCCCCTGTAGCGCTATGGATAGCGCGTAGGACTTATAATCCAAAAGGTCGTGGGCGTTGGTGTGGTGTGGAAGTTAGGAGAGGGGTGTGCCAGCTCAGGTGTCATCCACGTCACTTGACCATGGTTCAAAATTACGAGGTCCGTCGCCAAAAGCCCTCGTGTAGGTGAATAAAAGGCGACGTTAATATTCACTCACTCATCCAAAGGTCGTGGGTTAGAATCCCACCTGGGATGGCCTAATTTCTGAGAATGTGATTTCTTTTTTACCATACTATTTTGTTAGAATAATAAAATTTAACTAATGAATATAAATAGTAACAAACACAAATAATAATCTAACACCATAAATAGAAAGGAAAATGGAAAATTGTGAAAGGAAAATTGTTTTCTGTTTTGTCACTTTCTGTTGTGATTCTGTCCTATGTATATACATATTTAAGGGCCGTGGGTAGCCTAGTGGTTAGAGCATCGGACTCCAGACCGGAAAGCCTGGATTCGATGCCCGATGCCATCAAACACCCTCCGAGTACACATGGAGTAGGTGCTCGTTAAATCAGTGGGTCTGGAAAGTCCTGTGGACGGTCGCAGCTGGTACCACGAGTGCAAGGGTGGTGGAGATGGTGTCGCCATCTATCGTGTAAGAACCGAATCGAATCGGACTGTCACCTTCATGGGGCTCAAAGCTTAGGCTAACGACAGGCGTAAAATTCTAGACCTTAGCTGAGATGAAATTCGTAGACCTTGATCTGATGTTACTGTCAATCAGGTGGCATAAGCACCACCACAACACATATTTATACTAATTGTAATTACTTAATAAAAAGTAACTAAAATAAAATTTTCTTTGTTGACCTAAGTAGAAATTGACTCAACTTTTTTTTATATAACTTTTTGGAGGGGGATGTGTTAAAATAGTTCATACTGTATGAATATTTTTTGCGTTATGGCATTTTATCTCAATAATAGACTCGTAAATTTGTCCCATTTCTTATATTTCTCCGATCAGCTCTAAAATTCTCAAATTTTAAAACATAAACATTTTAGTACATTTTCTAGATAAATGTAATAATTTATAACAGAGTATTACTTTTATTGATACAAATTTATTATTTTTTCCTTATTACTTTTAAGGATTATTAAAAAATTGCTAAAATTTCACTCAAAACTGCGTTTTTTGAAAAATTTAGAAAATTTATTTTTAATATTGCTGTGGTTAAGCAATAGTATTTTTGGTATTGATCCCTTAAAAAGTATTCAAAATGCTTTAGAGCAGTAGTATTCAAACGTTTTCTACTAATGGAACCCCTAGAACTTAAAGGTGTTTTCATAGAACCACATACACATACTTAGAAAATAATATTTAAAGTAGATCAATATGTTAGTACCTTATGTAAAAGCAATTAAAAAGTGTTGCATTTATAATTAAAAAACTCTAATCCATTTTTTAATATAATTTACTCATTAGTAATATTAATTTGTGATCCAAATGCCACCTACTCATGCATTATATTGAGTAAACACTGGCGTAGCCTTGTACCAAAATTCCTTAGGGTCTCTTTTCTAGATCCCTTAATTTTTTACGAATTTTTGCTTGCGCATTTTGGGGTCCTGTATCATTGATACGAGGGTATAGCTACACCCCTTTTAGTAACTGGGATCTGAATGGCATGAAAATGTTTATAGCTGTGTGAGAAAAACCTGTGTATTTCACATGGAAATTTACAACTGAACATTCAGGAGTTGTTGTTGCTTAAATTTAGATTTTAGATTTTAACATAGAATATGTTGATAAGTTGCTTCCTTTTCTTCATTATAGGTGGTTTCCCCCCCATAAATGCAAAAAGGTGATTTTCCATTAGAAAACTATTTAGTTTTGCTAGACATTGTGCTAACTAACGAGTATAACTATCGGGGAACCCAAGATAGTAAACAATAAAATACTCACAAATTAGTAGGAAGTATATATATATAAAGATAAAACGTCTTAATATTCTATTATATTATAATAGAAGTTTAAAAAGTATTGCAAAATAAATATATTATATGCAATTAAAATTTTCGGTTTCAATGAATAAAATGAGATTTAGATATTTGTAATTATACAAGCTTCAGAGAGCGTGAATCCGTTTTGCATATATATTTATAAGTTTTTCCCCCCGATTTTTTGTGTGACTCGTGGAACTCCCGGTATGCTTTGTGAAACCTCAAGGTTCGATGGAACACAGTTTGAAGACCACTGCTTTGGAGTACTCTACTTTTAAAAAAAGTACTCTGAATGTGTTGGGATACTTTAAATAAATATATACAGTCGACTCTCGATAATTCAAAGTTGAAGGGACCAATGAAAAACTTCGAATTATCTAGAGGGTAGGAATAAACTCCCAAAATACACGAAGATAAATTTTTTTCTAGCACATTTAAATTTGAAACTTTGTAATAAAACAATAATTATACATATGTATAAAGTATTTTTAAAAAATACATGTTGTATAGTATAAATATTAAGCAGAATTTAAAAGTCTTGTATTAAAAGAATACATTTATGCATTAAAAGAATACATACTGTATATAATTTAATATTTTTGACGGAAAAAAATCTGTTATATTTTTTTGTTTTTGTTTTGTGGCATTCAATATTTTTTTCTAGAATAAATGACGCTTGAAAATACGTCTGCATCAACATGATTTAAAGAAAAAAGTTGCCTAGTTGGTTTAGTGACACTTTAGATTTTGTCAGAATTATAGGAGCCATCTCCAATGATTCCTCAAAAAGGCTATATTACAGGGAAGTCAAGCAGGACAACATAACACAAAACATATTAAACTCCAACCTGTTTGCTACAGGACTCTATATGATAGCGAGTGTTTGAATTGTCGAGAGTTCACTTCGAATTTTCGCGTGTTGTAGTCTGGCTGACTACAGATTTTACTTCGAAATATTGAGTGTAACAAAACGTATTGTTATACTTCGAAATATCAAGATTTTTTCTAGGGACTGAGCATATACTTCGAATTAGCGAGAGATCGTATTATCGAAGGTTTGAATTACCGACTGTCGACTGTATAACATTTATTCTTTTCTATATAATGATTATAACTTGTGGTTTCTTTTGTATTTTATCAAGTTTAAGTAAAATATTTTGTATGAAACAAATTTTTTTTCTTGCAGGTTACTGATGCTTTTCCAGATATTAATAAGTGACAATCTCAAAAAACTATGATGTACAAAGACATTTCTTTAGGAGATATCTGACAATCACATGAATTTTTTACATTTTCATTTGGTGCTAAAATTCGTTTTTTTCCAGAACTGACGAACACAAACAATTTTCTGCAGAACTCATTTCTTTCGCTGATTAATTAATGATTTTTATAAACTTTTTCATGGAAAATTTGGATTCATAACCAATGTGAAAGAGATTTAAATGGATAAAACAATGTTTACTAAGACGAACTAAAATGAAAATGTTACAAGCTATACTCTAAGTCAAAGAACTTCTTAAATTGTGATGCAATTTCTGGATTTCTAATTAAATTTCATTACCTAAATAGTTGGAAACTTTGAAATATGGCAGTATTGATACTGATTCATTATTAAAGTAGGAAGAAAAACAAACCTTTGTAGTGGACTCTCCTATTTGTACGGATGGACCAATTGTGCCTCAAGTCTTAAATCCATCGTTCCGAAATGGCAAAAGCTACTGACCACCCACATACCTATCTCCTAAAATGTCCAAGGTGGACTGACAGCGATTTCACTGGGCCTTTCCTTTGACAGAGGGCCCCTATAGGTAAAATGTACTCCTCTCTCCTATTGGATGAGACGCGCACACGCGCAGTGGATCCCTTCACCAGCGCGCGAAGGGATAACCATCCAGGAATCCGACAGACGATCTGGCAGTATTCTCCGGTACGACCATTTTTATCCGGGGTTGCAAACCACACAAAACACCTGTGCAGTGGTGTGACATATTCTAAAGAGGGATATTATCCGATATCGTTTGGTGTTCGACGAGTGAAGGAGGGCCCATCGAGGAGAGAGCAGACGAAACGGAATCTTCGATCTCGACAGTATGATCCACAGGTGGGTGCATCCGAAAAGTTTACTTTTTATCGTCTGAGATTTTCTATTTTTAACTTGCAGCAGAGTGGCGGGGAAGCGTTATTAATGATCTGGGAGAAGGTATTCGATGTTAGGATGTTTGTTGCTGATTATTTTTGGGTTATTTTCTTAATTATGAAACAGAAATAGGACTTTAAAAATATTTAATAATATTCTTTAAAAAAATGTTTTTATAAGTTTCTACCATAGCCACTTTTTAAATAGAAGTATAGAGTTTTAAATAATTGATTTTGATTGAAAATTGTAGTAATAGTTAAAATTTATTTTGTCCACATAAAAATAAATGTTCGTATTTATTGCACTAAAAAGAACATTAAGAAAAAACATCAGTATTTTTTCAGATAACTGGATTGCCAAATTTAACAGTAACATGAATCACAAGGGTTCATTTCTGATCAATGAATTTAAGAGTGTTCAGCAGTTTATAAATATATTTATTACAAAATTTATTCAAAAAATTATTCAGGCAGGAAGGTGTAAATTAAAAGCTTTTTTTAAAGCAGAAACAATTAAATTTGAAGAAGTTTACATCTAGGAGGGGAATAAATATGTAAAAACTAACTACTAAAGCAAAAGCGTTAGTTAAAATAATTTACAAAATATTAGAATACTTAAGTAGCCGTTAATTTACTTGGTAGATATATACTTTGAAAAATTCTGCGCACAGAAAAAGTGCAAAGATTTATTTTGTATTTTATTATATGCTATAATAAAATTAAAACAATGTACGTTTATTTTAATGTGATACTGATTTAATAAGTAAATGATGTAATGCAAAAAACAATCGAACTGTACCCATCATAAAGTTTTTAGCCTTTTCTTATACCCTTGCATTAGATATCAAAAGTTTATACCCGAATATTTTTCGTATGCCTGCTTTCACCAATCCTGAATTTAGTTTTCATAAATATGTATTAATAACAATGATGCAATTCTCTTATAAATTCATACTGGATTAAATTAAATCTCATGTAAAACGGAGAACTTTATCTGTTGATGTGTTATTGTAATTTATACCTAACTAGGTTTTGAAGAATTGGAATGTAATCAAATTATTAATATTTTATGACTGTGTTGTGAGCATGTTTTTATTGAGAACTGTTTTTTTCGTCCTTTGGCTTTCGTTTTGGTATATTTTGGGGGCAAGCGATTTTTCCACTTATAGTTTTTACTTAATAAGTGGACTTGGCGAAAGTTGTTTTCTGAGATAGCCAGTATGGCTCTCTCCAGTCTAACTTTTCAACAGAAACTTAATTGCAGTGGATTTAGATGTGTGTTCAGGATAAAGGGGAAAAATGAATTTAGTCATTTCACATGAAAAGATATTTTTACATTATATTAAAATTTTAACTTGACACACACACAACTTTTGAGGAACTTGCAAATGTATAACTACAAATCAAAGCATAGTTTATTTCAAAATGTGTGCATGCTAGAGAATATGGAAAATCATGAAATAGATATAAATTTTTACACAGTAGAAATGAGCAAAACTAAAAAAGAATTGCTATTGAATTAAATTACTTTCTTCCTTAGCTTCTGTTAATACCAGCTGAATTCATTTGGAATTTTCGGAATTTCTATTAGTTGGAACTATTTTCTTCTATGAAACATTTTTATTTATTAATGTTTTTCACGAAGGGATTGCATTTTGGCAGTTAAGCCTTTTCAGGCACGGCTAGTCTTCAAGTGTGAGAGTCATTTCATTGGTGGCATCCTCTAGTGGTGGTTCCCGCTACCAAATTTTTGACGCTTGAATTAATTCAATTCAAGCTCTCGTCCGATGCTAAATATTGAAGTAATTGTATTGATTCGGGACGGTTGAATTCATTATTGAATCAAAATTTGCAAAGCAACTTATTTTACAGATTAAAAAAAAATTAAGAATTCTTTTAAGAAAACCTTAGATAATATAAGTGATACAAAATTAATTATCTTTTCCAAGAATGCTGATTTTACTGTTATAGGTTTAATCTTTTAAAAAGAATCTAAGCAGAATTATTACAAATTTTAGCGATCAATTTTTTAGTAATAAATTATAACACCAAAAAAATTCTGAAAAATTCAGTACTTTTATAAAAAGCGCGAAATGATTATGTTTATTTGGAAGGGAGTTTATAATCAAGATTATAAAAATCAATATTTTTTTTAGAAATTTATTGGTGATAGTGTACTCTATTTCCCTTAGTTATTTACACAGGGGTGGCGGAATAAACTCAACGGAAAATAACAAAATAAATAAATGTACAAAGATATAAACACGTGATGTGAATTATCTCCGTAATTTGTAATCCCATTAATGTAATTATTAAGATAAAAGACGATTTATATATACATGGTGAGTAATATTTATTATTGTTACTATAATAACGCTTTTGTGTTAAGAAAGAAATACTTAGTAGGATTCAAAAGATCCCGGACGGAGTCTATAACTTAAAAAAATATTACCAGTTAAGTTGCTGAAACACATCCTCCTTCGAAATAAAATCCTTAAGCAACAGCACACTTTTGCCATAGCTTGTAAAGTTCATCGAAACATTTCTGGAATCCATTTATAGCCGTATCCTTTCATTTAGCCTGCGATGCTCTTTTAATTTCATCTGCAGATTGAAATTGACGACCCTGCAAGTGACGTGCCAGCTCTAGAAATATTCTGAAATTTCAGGAAGCTAAATCAGGGGAGTAAGAAGGATGTGGCAAAACAGTTGTTTTCATTTTCACCCCATCGTTGCTTGAAGCATGTTCTTACGTCCCGCTGCGGGAAACTTTTATGTGGATGTCCAGAGCATTTGTCGTCTTTGACACTTTCCTTGCCTTCTCTGAAACGTCGATGCCTCTCAAAATCTTGCGTTCGTGATAATGTATCACTGCCTTAAATATGCTTCAACATTTCGTAAGTCTTCGTAGCATTCTTTTCCAAGCCAACGCAAAATTCGATATTCTCTGCTCAACAAACACAATTTCTTTCAATTCGTCGGCGACTAAATGCATCCATCTACAAAACACGACGCCATGGCAAGCCACCGACCACGTGATTTGGGACAAGCTTTTTTAGAAAAGGGGAAGAATGCAGTGACACAGAAATGCTATCGTAGTCGCTCTACTACAAAGTTTTTTCCCGTTACAGGCTCAGTCCGGAAACTTTTGTGAATCCTACTGGTCGGGATAGCATAGCTTTAACGATCACAAATGGTGTGGTAGTTCTAGAAATGCATATAGTGAACAGTTAATGAGCAGACTTTGAGTTATTGTAACTTATCTACTCAAGCAAAGAGAGCGGACTGTAATACTTTAAAAATGTTTTGTGTATTGAGTGATGGTTGGTACGTCGTGATCTGTGGTTAGTCTATAGGCACACTGAATACAAAATGTAAACAAAGAGGACTACTAGCGCCCTCTGCACATGCGAGTCGTAACACCTACCTCGTAGTACTTTTTGAATTTTTGTTAAAACGTTCAATCACTTTCATTAAACTAACAGCTGAATGCTGTAAAACATGATAAATTATTTAAATTTTAGGGAATTATACTTTTTAAAAAAAATTGTTGATCACGCTTGCTGTTAAATTCTTTTTAAAAACATATGATTCAAAACGTATTTTTTTAAGCTTATTTAAGAATACTAATTTTACTCAATTAATTGCTCTCTTCAGCAATCATTTTCATATGGTCATCTGTATTGGAAGTGGAAGTAGCCATGGGGTCATGGTCAACATTTTATTGAGTCAGGGTCATGCATCCAGTAAATTCTTAAGACTCGCAATGAAGAGGAGTGGGTGGGTGTCGAATCTATGGAGGTTGAATGATTTCATAAGGTGTGGAAGTTTGGAGTAGGGATGCAATCTTAAGTATTATCCACGTCATTTGACGTGTTCCAGTGGCATTAATGCTCTAGTACGGCGCTCCAGTGCAGAAATAGCTGAAAAAAACAGCCTTCTTTAAATATCGATCAGAAATTTCATCAACAGCAAAAGCAGCCTTTTCTCTGGGAAGGTGGATCCAACGACCCCTTATCCCGCCATTCGCTGCCAACAAAGGATAGGAACAGAAGCGCTTAACGACCGGACGGAATTGGGATGGCTTTTCGTCACAGTCGTCTAACGCGTGCATGGCGTAGCTGGAGACCAGCAGGTTGGTGGTTCAAACAAACACTTTTGCCAATGTTAAGAGTTGAACGCCGAAATATCCTTGATTTTATAGGTCTCTTCAAACAAGGTTGTGTCCAACCCATTAATGTTTTAGATTTTTTTTCCGGGTGTAATGTATCATGACCTCAGCGTGGAGGATAGAACCTGCGACGCTCGGGTTTGTAGCTGAGTAACATGGCCATTAGACAAAAGTGTTCCTCCTTGTCCGGAGGCTGTTATTTGCTTATGTAGATACCGTTACAGTACTCCCCACCTGTGAATTGTCGGACAGGTGAACGAACGAGATATTTTGATATGGCGAGCGTGTGTGTTGTTGCTGTTAGTTGTGGTTTTGCGTCAAGCGAGTTTGACGACTTTGGTTGTTGCATCAAGTGAGCCTGACGAATTTGGTTGCTGCATCAAGTGAGTCTGACGACTTTTGATTGGTCTTTTTAGGGGTAGAGGGCGCCAAGACAGATCAAAAGGTTTTGCGTTTTTCTTTTTAGCCAAGGTCACTAATGTGGTGGCTAGAACCCGCGATGCTTGGTTCCGAAGCCGAGTAACATGACCACTAGACAAAAGTGATCACTCCTGTCCGGAGGCTGTTACTGGGTTATGTAGGTATCGCTACACTCAGCCTAGCTTTGGTCTTCGGGTACTTGTAACAACAACATAAAAGCATGAGTAAAATGTGTACAGGAAAAAAGGAATTCAAAATTAACTTCAAATTTCATTATATATATACATCTCTTACCCTTCCCACGCTGCACTTCTAAGACTACAAATTATTTTTAGATTCCTTTATTCAGCTATTTCAGTGAGCCAGCGAGTTTCAAAAACAAGAATAACTTATCACCCTGTCCGCAATTAATCATGAAGTGAGACCAGTTGATGGATTGATAATGATATTTATCTCCAATACTAATCGATTATGATGAAATTGTCTATCGATTTACTACTTTCCCTTAAGATGATTGATGCAGCATTATTTCATCGCGTGTCAGGAACGATAATAGTGATGTGCTACAGAATTAGAAGCTAAGTTTCCGAAAAAACCCGGAAGAAAGTTTCATAATAGAAATTCAATACTCTCTCTCAGTTAAAACCTTCAAGCATAGTTGCCGTCGGAAAATAAGGTGAAAACATAAATTCTCAGTTAAATATTTATGTTCTGCCATTCTCTGCCTTTTCAGCAGCGTTCGAAGTATTTCAAAGTAGAAATTTACTGAAAACTGCTGCTAATAAAAATATTTATTAAACCATTTGTTGCTTTTGAAAACTTTTAGCAGAGTTTTTAAGGTAACTCACTACATTTGAAACCAACTATAACCGAGATTTTGAAAAAGGCGTCTAAAAAAATTAAGTGTTTTTTTGACATTCAATGTCTCCTAGATTAAAATATACATGTAAAGTTGTTGTAAGAATATTACTAAAAGAAAAATTATTTAAACCTTATTTTTATTTGGCAAAAATGAAAAGAGTGACACATTTTCAAAACATTTTTTTTTCGAAAAATGTTTCTATTATAATATTTTGCCCGTATAAACAGTGGCAACCCGTGCGTCACGCAGGAGGGGCAGGGTTCTAGGGGGCCCAAAACATGACTTTGCGGGGAGAGCCCAAATGTTCTTCGTTACGCCACTGGTCCTTAGGTTCTTCTATGGTGGCCGCGGTAGCCAAGTGGTCAAGGTATAGGATCATGGTTGGCGCTTCATGAGTTCGAGCCCAGTACCACTGAAGACCTACCTTATAGGGGAGCGATCCACGTTAAATCTGTCGAGAGCTCAAACGTCATCCCGTTGGTGTAGTACAGACATGTCAAACTCATTTGATGTCACGGGCCACATGAGCTATTTTATATTAAGTTGAGGGCCGCATGTTTTCAAAGTTCAAAAAATTAATAAAACAGGACGTTTAGAATGATTAAAATTATTTTTCATAAAACTCAATGTATTATATAATGTCTTATAAAAAAACAAAAATAAAAGTTATAATACGAAATGCAATTTAATATTACTTTTAGAAGATATTTGACATCGTTTTCCCCCCCCTCAAAGCAAGTCATGAAAATTTGGTAGAACGTGTTGAGCTGATGTTATTTTTTTAAGAAAATGTTCACAAATGTTGATCATTTAATCTTGACATCTCTGAATTTTTGTTACTTTTCATTAAAGAAAAAAAATCTCGCATAAATAAATGCTTCTAAACATAGCCATTCATTATACATGTAACAAAAAAATAACATTTTAAGAAACCTATCTACAGATGTATATGTATAAAAATCTAGAGAGAGTCTCAAATTCCAAACAATTTTACTTCAAAGAATCGCAATAGATTTCAATTAATTCCATTGTAAGTTTTCATCAACAACTTCAATATCGACAGATGGAGGTGATATTAAGAAACAAAATTGTAATTCAAAATTTTTAAAATCAGGAAATATTCGATCGAATTCCATTTTTAACGATTCATTTTGGTGAGAATATTCTGTAAATATTAATTTTAGTGATTTAATCAATAGATTTTGAAAGCTTTAAAAGTGAGAGAAGTTTTCTCTTTCTGTTTGGGGGTAATAATTTCTGTTTGAAAGTGTTAATATTATCAAATAGCATTGTAACAAAAGGATTTTTGCCTTGAAGCTTAAGCTAAATTGACCTGTAATATCAACTGAAATAGCCAGGATCTTTAGTTCGTATTACAAGTTCATCTTTTTATTCAAGGCATTCGTATTTTTTTGTTTTCAAGAAAATAATGACTTCATCCAGCAATTTAAAAGATCGTTTTAACACTTTATGACACGAAATCCATTGAACTTTCCTACAATATGGTTGACCGATCAATTCACATTCTATATCTTCCAGAAATGAAGCAAATCAACGATACCAAAGTCTACATGCTCGAATACAGTTACAGTTACAATTTTACTGACTATTTTAAAACATGTCCAATATATCCAAGTACATTCCAAAGAACAGTACTTGTTATGGAGTAATATAATGAAAATGTTTAAAATTATTATTAATATGTTGTTTACTTGTTTCTTTTAATCTTGCAGTGCAAGATTAAAAGAAAGATTAAGTGCACTATCAGTTGCAGGACAAATCAACTTTTCCAAGGAACACTTCTCATCTCAAAACTTCTTTAAGTATATCAAAAACATGTATTATGCATAATATATGACTACTCGACTATATATCTCTACTATTTCATCATCTCTGCTGGTTACAGAATTTCGACTTAAACTTAATTTCAGAGTACTATGTCCAGCACAAATGAAAAAACTTAAAAATTTTTTTTATTTGTGTACTGGACATAATACCGTTTTTTTCCGAATCTAAGCCGCCCTTGATTCTAGGCCACACTCCGAATTCTCAAAGTTTTTGTGAAAAATGAAAAATAGTGTAAAATGGTTTATCGGCATCAAATTTTACCAAATTAAAAGTTAAAATGGGAACTAATAAGAAGTGAAGAATTAGTTATTTTATCATTATTATAAACTTTTAATTACATACATGAATCCGTAATTGCTCTTAATACCCTATTCAACAGATTTCTTTCCCCTCGATTCTAAGCAACCCCCGATTTTAAGTAGCATTAACATTGGGAAAAAGTGTGGCTTAGATTCGAGTAAATACGGTAATTTCACAGCTTTAGTTCAGTGTTCACTAATCTTGTTCAGTAAATGATCTGCTTGCGATTAAAAAAGTGATAACATATAACTAGTTTTAATAAATAATAACTAGATAATATATAACTATAACCCTCGAGTAGCTGAACAGTGCAAAGTT